>JARJDZ010010930.1:0-32512 GCA_030264555.1 Aleochara sp. GC000083
ATTTTTTCGTCAAAATACTATTAATGCCCTTTGAATCATCCAAATCGGTCCATTAGTTCCGGAGATATGAAAATTTTTGAAAACTCGAGCGATTTTAAGAATTTCATATCGGTTTTTCCGTTACAAACTTTTTTTTGAATTTCGTTCTTTGAATGCGATTTCTGCGTCCACAAATACAAGAAGAGTATGAACCCATAGATTTTTGAAAAGTGCCCATTTCCACCTACAATTTGGTTGTAACTTTAGTTTAATTGATCCAACTGTTTAAAACTTATGCCCAGTTAAATGAGTGAAAAAAAACACAATTTTCATTTTTAGGTGATGATGTTTTCACTTCTGTCGTGTGGTCTTACGCACACACAATGTTTTATTGTTTACCCTACCACATTCGCATCGAATTGCTTTTATAACATCATCGACTTAATAGTTCTCTTGTGGGGCATAAAGCGCATGAAATTTAGTGACAAATAAAGCAATTCACGAGGCGAATATGCGCCCATGGTTATGGCACAATAACCGCGAGTGCCACCAAAAGTTTGGGCCGCCGTCAAAAGTGTTTATTATGAACGAAGTTCATCGCTTCCTAAGACCAAGAAGGAGTCGAAGGAGGCGCGAAAAAAGTTCCCTTTTTATGGGCTCACTTTTTTCTTCAGCTTCAGTATACTGGTTGTTTGAAATCGGCCTCGCCAAGGCATATATTTAATCAAAGTTATGTAAACACTGCCTGTCTTTGCTGAAGAGTGCTGCAGTCTGTGCGAAAACAAATGTTTTTCGAGAGGCGAATGAAGTTGAGCCATTTCGTTTTTGCATTTGAGGGCACTTGAGTAACGCAATGTTTTTTCTTTGCCTTCTATTTTCCCCACATTCTTTAATATGTCACTCTTGCCGCCTTCAAGTGGTTCCAAGCAGCCCACAATGAATAAAGTTTTGAATTTAGTTTGCAAACTGATGAAGAAGTTTTCTTTCTTTTTGCTTGTTTTTGTATGCATGGTAAATGCATTTTTCTATAGCACCATATATTTTATGAAAAGTGACATTTTATATTTAAGAATTAAGAGGAAGTTTGTAGGATAATTCACTTGGTGATTGAAAATTGAGACAATTTAAATTTTTGCTAGTGAGAGAAGAATATAAATTTTGAAATTGAAAAAATTGCAATTCTTGTTGAAATCCTCTTCATTTCAATTCTTCTTCATTTTTTCGGTTCCTAACTAATTCTTCTAACTATACTAAGAATGTATTTAAAAGTAGACAAAATAACATTTGCTTGGTCAGATGCAAGTTTTTAAATTTTATAAGGAAAATGAAAAATTTCCACCCCCTAAATTTGCAAGGATGACAAAACATGCAAAAATATATTTTTTTTTTTCCTCTGCTACTGTTGTAGACTCTTCTGGGTTGAATACATAAATAACTAAATAAGGGATTGTTCCACGTCTTCGTAAGGCTTCTACCCGAGTGAATATTGCATTGCTAGGCCTACAAGTGTGCACTTGCAAGGCTCAAGAAGAGTGCAATCGTTTGGGGGCGGCAGAGGCTTAAATTCCAAGAGTATCAGGTATACTGTGTTCACATATTCGCATGTGGTTGCAGAAAGGGGGGAAAGAACGACACTGACACCTCTCGTACGAGCAACATGGGGCAAAGAACATGCATAAATATTGCAGGATTTGAGGGCGTAAATAACGAACCAAGCACGCAGAAATGAGAAATGTACTTAATCTAGTTGAAACACCTCGCCAAGATAAATCAACAAATTAAGTCTATGCATTTTTCAAACACTACGTTGTTCAAGTTACACTTGAACGTCACCGCAATGTGAAAACCCCAAAAGAATTCACTTCATTTCACGGGAATTAAAATGAGGTGCAATAAAATTTTTACGTCACAATGAATTTTTCTAATGAAATTTAGTTTGGTGGAGTTTATAGCTAGATGACACATGAAATTTTATATTTTTGTGCGCAGAATTAACGAGTGAAGCTTATACCTTATTACTCGTGAATTTTCTCTCATGGTTGGATCTCGAAGGAGTTTTTCAGATGTGCAACTTTGCGACCGATTGTTCCGCGATAATTGCGTTAATTTATCTATATAAAGCAGACTGCAAGCGTAAAGAGGTGGATGGAAAGGTGGAAAATGTTAGGGGTGTGCACTAGAAGCTCGAAATGAAATGAAAAACGGTCTCGTTTTATTATCAGTGTAGGAACAAGCGAAGAGCGCACATTTATTTCAGGACGGCTTCGTTTTTCGTCTCACGTTGGTTTTGTTTCCGCTAGGAAAAACGCCCCTTTCAGTTTGCGTTGTGAACTGTCAGCTCATTAATTAAACAAATCTGCGGAAATATATTTCGCTTATTTGCACCTAATGCTCTCACAATCATTTAACATTTGGGAGCTCCGAAAAGGAGTAAAATAAGGATCAAGTTGGAATGAGTCATTTACGAAAAGGATTTCAAAGTTTTGGTACACCTGGAAAAATTTTTGAATTTTTTATCCTTTTCATTTGTACATATGAAAATATACTTTAAAAACTTTTTGCGATATGACGTTTGGAAAATTCTTAGATATCATCTCATCACAAACTTGTCCAACTTGTCCTTTCAATTTCATTCCATTTCCGGAGCAAATTTCCCGACGAAGCATCAAAGAAAATATTGATAGAAGAAAATATAAACCAAATATGATAGATGTTAATACAGGAGAGCAAATAAATCAAATTCACGGCATAAAAGTGGGCTCAAAGTGGAAAAATCCGTACAAGAAACTTTGCTCTACGTTTTCATACTAACACTCACTCGACTCGAACCTCGGCTGGCTGAAAGTGATTTACCGGGACGCAGCAAACTTTTTAATTTCCTCTTTTTGCCGTGGCCCAGGGAGGGCTCGTCGAAAATAATCGAAACAAAAAATAAATTACATAGAGAGACGTATGCGAATGCGAAGCGAACAAATTTGCAAATTCCCTTTTCAATAAAACTTTTTCACCTCTCGCCAAAGTGTTTGGCGGATGCAACTCTCAACTTGAATTTGTACATGGGACCAAGGGCGGGGAATTCGATAATGAATATGAGGCCTCTTTTCAGGGGTCTGTCGTTGTGAAAAATGCAAGCGCAATTGGCGCACAAAAAACAGATTAGAATTTGAAAACCTTCACGTCGTGTTTCGAGGGCGTTGGAATTAATGCTTCTGGGGGGACGTGAGGATGTTTAAGAGCTTATTATTAAAGCGATTATGTTTCTGAGAGTGATCAATGTACGAGGTATTAGGTTGCTGACAAGAACCTTGATGGAATTTCTCGTCAAGAGAAGATGCAAGTTTGACAAAATTTCTAGGTGACAATTTTCGTGTCAATTTTCTTCCCTCAAGAAACTACTTCAAAATGAAGATAATTTGGCTTGTTTTGAGATCTTCGTAATAAAATCCTGGACCATTTAGAATTAAAATTTGGAGATTATTTTTCTCTGAAATTTTATATATATATAAATTATTACCTGATACTGAACTGAATTAATGCATTGGGGGGATGAATAAATATTTAAGAGCTTATTATCATAGCAAAACGATTTCATTTCTGAAGACACGAGGTGTGTGACACGACAGGAAATTGTCCTTAAGCGATGAGCACGCATACAAATCAGGAGGATTTCTTCAGATGGGATTTACATCTTTTCATCGGGTCACGTTCCGTCTTTATGCATCGATCCCGGCTCCAAATTAATTAATTCGTTCTAGATGACGCTTTTACGTCATAATTCCCAACGATATCTTAGGCCGAAAAAGGGAAGTGGAATAAAGCGATGAAAAAGCGGAACGGTTCGATCGCTGGCCATAAATACGATGCGTGCGGAGTAGGCCGGAAAATAATTTGAAAATAGTAAAAGGCGAACAAATCGTCGATCGACGGGTCCCCAAAGAGCGCACGCGGCCGCTTCCGAGTAATAAGAGCGATGGGAAGTATTTATTGCGTCAAAAGGAACGAAAATTGTAGCAATGAAGAAGAAGCGAACGCACGAGGTGAAGAGAACAAAGACGCGTCTTCGACGACGAGACGCGAGCATCTATAGAATTGGCATGATATATGTGGGAAGACCAAAGAGCTTTCCATGAGCAAAGGAGGCAGAAAATCGAGAGGAAAATGCCAGCGAAGAAAGGCCGAAAAATGAGCCATGCACTCTTCGCGTTGGTGCACGAGACGACGAGATGAGAAATCAATCGATGAGGGGATCCTGCACAGATGAGTGTAATCAATCATTGTTTGGCCTCTAAATTGACGAAATTTGATTGGATTGGATTGATGGCATATGATGCCTCTGACGCCTAAGGTCATATCCAGACAAACGTAAGGAGAAAAACTGATGTCAGTTGAAACACTCACCAAAAGTTGTTGCATCCTAATCTTAAAATAGAAAACTCACCTGAAACAAAGAAAATTCAATTAGTCACAATTAGATTCGATTACTAAGAAAAATTAGTAGTAACTATAACTAAGATTTAAGAGGAATTTCTGTGTATATTGTCGATCATTATCTTATCTTAAGTTATTTTTTTTAAATTTTTTCACTATAAATTAAAGAATCGAATACCATTAGTTGGAAAATTAGTGAAATCCAATCGATAACATTGGTCGTTTGATTACATCTGATATTGGATGGTAAAAAGACCCTAAAACGAACCCCAGTCATTGTCAATCTGCTGATGAACGAATTCACTTTGTTCCATTCAATTGGAATTTTTCCTTTGGAATTCCTACAATTTCAAATTACAGCTGAGAAATTTAATTAAATTGTGAACTATTCCGATTTTTAATTTCAGTACATTTCAGCAAGTTATTTGTATCGGACTACAACAATAATAAAACTTTTAGCTACCAACTTGGTTGATATGTTGATAAGAAATGTTTAATAGCAAAAGTTCCCAGCTCTCATGATCATGATCGCTGATATTATTTATTAACAAGATGGATTAATGTCGGATATCAGTTCTTCTGAAAGGCGTCTAGCGTCTGTCTACAAACTGCTTCTACTGAGTGTTAACAAAATGCCAGAAAATTGTTATCAATTAAAATTTTATATGAAAATTTCTGATTTGATTAGGCATTTTTTCATTGTAGGAAATTTCTGCAACTTTGGCTTGAAGCAGTCAATTTGAAGATTGCATTACAGTTTATTGGCTTTCTTGGAGGAGATGACAAAGAGTCAACATCAAAAGCGATTGCAGTGCAAGGAACTCGAGGGCTGACGTTCAGCGTTTGAAAAATGTCTTGTAGTTTATCATGTTTTCATGTTTGTTTATTTTTTCACTTCGTGTTCCTGTATGCGTCCAATAGCAGGAAGAAGGAAAGGAGCGAACAATTCGCCTCCTCGGATATATCTGGAAAACGTATCGTTGTCGACAAGAAAGTTTATACGTTGCTTTTCTTATCATTGTGGAGTTCCCTAAGGAAACACCCGCTTTCCCTCGGGACGTGCCACTTACAGCCTGAAAATCTTACAGTAGCTTAAAATGTCCTTTTAATTTCTGCAATGACTTCCTAAATAAAAAAACATGGAAAATCAATTACGGCAAGGGAAAATTCTGAAAACTTACAATGGAAATTGCTTTTTTCAATTTGCATTTTCACATTGATTGGGGGCATTATTGAAGGACCCCTTGTTACCATGGGTAAGGGATTCGATGGTCCCTGAGAAGTGGGAAAACGTAATTTTCACGTCGCCTAACGCCGGTAATTGCGGCGTGAAACTGCACGAGCAACAGATAAATTCACATTTGCATAGAAATGAAGCGGTAAAACGACTTTGCGCACGCCAAAACCAGGCTCGGCAAGTCAAACACTCTCTTGAACCGGGTTTACTTCATTTGTTTGTTTGTGTTCCTGCTTAAGAACCAAACTTCTTCAGATAAGACTCCGTTCGATATTTAAGGCATCAATCTGGATGGGAAATAAATTTTTATGGCAAAAATTCCGTTGGCAAAATTATAAGGGCTATTAATAAGAATTGTACCGAAAGTAGGATGCGAGAATGGATGGTAATGCATTCAGGATGTATGTGGGCTGACTGCTTGCTAAAGTCTACGCGAATGAGTGTTAGTGTTCGGACGTTTATTGCAACAGTTGCATGCATAAGGCGTGAGATACCAAGACAATTGGTGCTGCAATTGACTGATATAAATAACTCACGAGGCTATCAGTTGCATCTCCAATAAGGAGGAAGTCAAATAAATTCTTTAAATGTCCTGTTTACTGGGCGGCTGCAAGAGGTCTTAAAATAAGTGAAATGCAGCTGAATTTTAGAAAGATTTTAGATTGCATTTTGAGTATGTAGTGGGTAAATGTATGTGATTGAGGTCATCCTACGCAGTCTAATAACATATTTTAACTAAGCCTATCAATAAATTTAGATTACGAGCCAAGAGTTGAATATTTTCTCAGATAACAAATTTTCAAAAGTCTTCCCCGAAAATCTAATTTCATTTTCCACAGCTTCTTTTATAATAATGTATAATTTGATGCCTTCAACAAACCGGAAGTTGTCCTCATTTCGAACGTAAACCTTTTTTTCTGAAAGTGAGCATATGAATATTTCAAGTCTTTAGCTATTGGAACTTCTTCCGAGGATATGTCCGTAACAAAGGACTTAGAATATAGATTTAGCACGCCTCAGTCAGACTGAGAGCTTAACAGTTCCGGAAAACCCGAAAATCCATTCCGGTTTCGATGCTGTTCTAATAATAACAATAAATCTTCGGTTTACCGCATTGAACATCGATCCTCATCCTTAAAACCGAACGTAATTCATTGGATACTTTAAATTCATTTCAGAACCGAATTAATAAAAACTTCAAAAACAAAATACAAATCTGAAAATTTGACTCCATTGTAAATTATTATGTTTGTAGTAAAAATGAGTTAATACAACCCTGAAAGTGGAAGTATCCTGCGTTTCCTATAAATGCATAATTTATAAATTTGGGGATAAAAAGGATTAGCGTTCATTTCGTCAAAAGTTTCGCTGTTCAAACCAGACTCCGTTTTAACGTGTTTGGTTTTGCTCCTACTTCACCGTTTTGTCTTCAGGCTTCCGTTCCCCCCATTTCAACCCCCCATAACAAATATGCACGCTTCATACGGGCACGAATTAAGATGCATTAAGAAATAAGCGCAATTGCATTGCTTCTACCTTGATGGTTTCGTTCAAAATATTCCCCAGAAAGCTTTATGCTATTTATCCTTTATGAAAGCGATAATCTCCATAATCTGAAATTCTAAGGGGATTTCGACGAAAACGCGACGAGGAAAGGGTTGAATATTTCATGTCTTCATCCAAAAAATAAAAACGATAAGCATAAGATTTAATTGGATGAGGGAAATTTACGATGGTCGCAGTTGTTTTCGAATTTCCAAACGATCACGAGTCTAAACATCTTTTAGTGCCGTTATCTTTGCTCTTGAATTGTTGGTCGTAAAAAGGGGACATTAAATTTAATTTCCCCACATTGCCCAAGCCTCATCTACCTCGCGCAGGCATAAAACTAATCATTACAAGTAAATAATTGATGCCATAAAGTGTGCAATGCAAAAATAAATTCAATAGACTTCTTTTGTAGTGAGTGCTTGAAACACTCGCATTCTCACTGCGAGTATTTCTTATCTTAAAGTACGTCATGCACACGAACGATTCGAGCAATAATAACGGCCACGAAGAGTCAATCTGCGTCCAACCGAAAATAACTCGAGTGGCACTTGCTGCTTGTTAGTTACACTTGTGTGCAAGATACGAATTGTAAGAATCGCCCCAAGTATCCCATCTTGCAATGGTGTTCATGAAAGTTTTACGTTTACGAGTCATTTCTAAATCCATACGATTCGTTTGAGTCCAAAACTTATTGCTGATTAGTTGAATGCACATTGTATCATACATTCGACACGATTAAACTTTCTCAACAATTTTCCTTCTTTCAATAGTTAAATCACATGGGAAATAATAGATCTATATTGTGGTAAAATTTGGATGCAATCAGCTAAATGGTTTGGATACAGTTAAATGCGCAAAAACTTTTGCATAATAAGTTAGAAAAATTTTGCAATTTGATGAAACTCGACAAAATTTGGTTTTAAACAAAGCTTCATCATAACATACAAATTTGACGTTCAAACATTTAAAAATTCCATTGGAAAATCCTTTTGGAATTGTCGCTAACTCCTGGCAATACGTTTTTCTAAATGTCATTTTCTTGATTTTTTTTTGCTCAACTTGCGGATGTTGGATTTAAACAGCTCAAAGTTTATTTTATAGGGAATTTAATGTACTTTCAGATAAAAATTTAATATTTGAAAATTTCCAATCGGAAATCCTATTGGCTTTGTCGTCAATGCCTGGATGTTATAATTTTTAATTTGCCGCTATATTGCAATGTTTCTCGTCTTTCCGATGCCGGGCCTGAATGCTTCAAAGCTCATTTTATGGGAAATTTAATGTACTTTCAAGAAAAAAATAGAAATTTGCAAATTTCCATCTGCAAATGCTATTGGCCTTGTCGTCAATTAAACTAAACCTATTATCATCTATTTATCCCCTACATTCTTTCATTGTTTTCTTGCCAACCAATAGTCCGATTTGAATTATTCAAAAATTATTTTGTTGTGTATTAAATAGGCTTTCAATCTGCATATAAACATTTTTAAATTTTGTAAGTATAGCCGATTAAATGAGCAAAAAATTGGCAACTTTATTTTATCGCTATAAATCTATATTTAACTGCAAAATCACCTGGCTTTTTAGACAACGGCCACTTTGACTTGTATTTTGTTAAAATTATATCATGTGATTTGTTATTAACAAATCGAAGAGAACACCCAGAACTAAAAAGTTTCATTACAACTACGAACTTTACCTTTTGACTGCTAGCAAGAAGCTGGATAAGTTTATACCGACATTTTCAACTTTCACTTGGAAACTACCTCCCATTGAGATGCTTCATATCGAGTACATCAAGAGTCGACTCCAACGCAGATAGACAACAGACGGGAAAAACAAGGAACAGTTTAACCCGAATTTCTCCCAAATGTAGCAGCGAGAGGAACGAGACCCAGGGGTGCACTTAATAATTTCCCTCCCGTGGTGCACGGGCATGTTAATTATTTAATTTAATTAAAAGGTGCTCGACTGCGGTGGGGCCATGAAGATGTTCGAGCAACAAGGCCAATAAGACATCCAGCACCGAAAGTCAGACGAAACCAGTGGAAACTAAAGGGCGACCAGCAGGATGCAGGAAGAGCTGGTTTATTATCAGTACCAAAGTTGAATGCGAAACATTATCCTTTGCCGAATTTATCAGGGGTATCGTTTGAGTAACAAGAAGTGACTGATTAAAATAAAAATTAAATTCATGGCTTTACGTTTCCCATATTGCATTTCAAAATTTTCATGTCAAATTTTTGCATTTTCCTTCATAATAAAATAATTCTTTTTTAAAATGTCGATTGCTACCCTTCAAGTGAGTAATTTCTATGCATGGAACGTCGTTCCCTATTGGTTCGAAGGAAATATGCATGAGAAAGTTGGAAGCGTACGAAGTTGGACAATTCCGGAAATTATCTGCTTTTCCATTTGTATGGTCACTTCGGACTTGTAACGCTAATTGAACGACTCGCAAAGCGTCCCTCAACACATACCTTCGGCATTTCCGGTCTCTTCTTCACTTTAGTTCAGTGCGTTTCGTTGGTCGTTATAACGAAACTTTGCCATTTGCCATTCTCCTGGTAGAATGTGTGGCAAAAGGAGACAATTCGGACAATTTGAGCCAAACTAATGAAGCGAACGTGTTCCAAACATCATTGTACAATATTCCCGAGCATCTCACATCTCGTTGTCACATCCAATTTGTGGTTTCACTACATTTTCCTTTTTCTTTGTATTTCTTTTTCAATACAATCGCAGTTATTTAAAACTTTATCACCAGATAAAAACAATTCAGTTTAAAAGTCAATAAAATTGATTAGCTTTGAGTAATTTAAATTTTCGTGTTGAATTTGAAACACTCTGTAATTGGACAGTTTATGGAAGGATAAGCTAAAGGATGGACTTATCCTTCAGCCTTTTTACTAGATCCACAACTTTTCTACTGATTAGTGCAACTTGTTTTTGCCATGGTGTTCTACTTCTTCAGTTTGGGTCTTGTCAGATGTTTTTTCCCTTACAGCTTTTGTCGGGATACATTTGGCTTTCATCCTATCTTATCTTTACAAGGCCTAGTGCTAACTATTCGCTTATTGTTCCATCCCCAAGGAAGAAAGAGCTACCATTTAATCTGGTGACAAGTTCATTCATTTCTTTTATCTTCTCTTTATTTCCACAATGATGGCATTATATGTACTCATTAATTATTAAGTTTTTTCAATAAGGATTAATATCTTCTAAATTAATTAAATTTTTCGACAATTGTCTTAAAAGAATCTAATCAAAAAAGGTTTTGTAAACCTGACAATTCTTAAGGATTTCATTTAGAATGCAGTAAAAATTACTTTTAACAACGTTGTCGCACTGGAAGCTTGATCCCCAAGATAATGCAAATGGAAAGTAAAAATTGAGTTGAATTACAACTAAAGTCTTAATTAATAGATGCAGACTTCTATTCGTAGTTGTAGCGCTAATGGCTTGGAACGAAAAGTGCACACAATTGTCTTTAGACTTCTTGAAGTTGAGGCACAGCAATTGTGTCGTCTGGCTGGGATTTTCCTCATTCCCCTGATCCTCAGACCCCTCGTTGCTTTCCCATTGCTTTCCACGTCTTTTGTTTGCTTTTCGTCTATTGCTTTGTCAGAGGGCGCGCGTGTACAGCGAAAGAAAAGTGCATTCGATGGTGCAACTCGCTTGAAATATCAATGAGAAGCCGTTCCCCAGCTTCTGTGCCTCTGCATTCGATTACTTCACTCTAGTTGTGTTCGCTAATTATTGTATTGTCTACGACAAAGACGCTTTGTTTCATCATTTTGCAGCAGAAATCTTTGTTGAATTAGATTTTACTAAGAGAAGATTGAAAGTTTGCCCATACATGGAAAATATGATTGATCTCTATTTACGATAGATATTGGTAAATATTTGTATTTTAGTCTGCGAAAAGAAGTGGTTCGATGACGAAATAGTTTTAAATAAGAATGTGTCATGCAAATATTAGTTTTGCAATTGAGTTTATTTGGTGAATTCGATTGGATGAAGTTCGCAATAGAAATAGTTTAGTTTCAAGTGCGCAGAAGGTGTTTACTCCAAATAAGTCCTGGTGCCTTATAAAGATTTGTGAGGTTTATTTAATTTAAGATGACATCATTTAAACTACTTGAAAAGTAAGGATGCTCAGACTTTGTTTTTTGAACAAAAAATTTCATTTTAAAATACTAAAACGTTACGAATCAGTTTTTTGAAAAAGGATAATTAACTGGCTATTAAAACAACAAATAAAATAAAAATTATTCATTAGATTTCATGACTTTCATGCAACGATTATAATATAGAAAATTTATTATTTACATTCATTGTAGACACTACACTTTTAGATAGAACTTTCTCCAACGACCTCAACTAGGATAAAATTAATGTAAACAAAATTACATGCAAGATAGATAATCATGGGAAAATTGCACAAAATCATCGATGAGATAAAATTACTTGCAATTTGTGAGAGTTTTTCATTCGATCATCAATTTTCTTTTACCTCTTACTTTTCTTTCAGTTTTGCTCTTTTTATATCAAATCCAATGAGCAATGTTTGCGCTCTGTCTCTTCACACAAAAATAAAATGATACAATGAGTGCAATACGTAGTTCGGGACTTTCATTCACTCCCTCGGATGAAACGGGAAGATTTCTTGAAAGCAGAAACTGGAAGTTAATAAATTTCATCTGCAATATTTCTTGTGCTGAAATTTCCAGCATTCTCACACTATTGCACTAAAATGCACTTTGTCTCCGAATTAGATTGTTTCCATGAGTTGGTACTTGATTTTCGTATATCGTATACTCCCATTTAACTTAGTTACAACCGAAGAAGCAACCGAAGTTGTTCTCATAGTAAAGATAGAGTTAGAGAATTAGTGATAGTGCAGATACAAGTTATTTGTTATTAGATTTGGGTTGTAATATGTTTGACGGAAGTTCAATTTCAAATCTATTTTGTAATTAAGAAAATTACAAACGGAAATATAAAATTTGCTAATTGGAACTTTCTTATTGGAAAATGTAATCCAAAACCATCAACAATAAAATTGTTTCTAACTTTTTCATATATTATTGTAAACTTACTCAGTTGATGAAAATGAATTCCTGTATCCTGCAGACTTCATCAACAAGGCCGTATACCTTGTTATCATCATTTTGGCGCACATAAGAAAATCCAATCACATATACAAAATTAACTTCCAAACCAAATCATTTCACAGAAACTACTTAAAGTTAAGTTTCATCGCGAGTCCTGATTGAACGACACTATCCAAAAACAATGTGTAGAACACAACAAATCGTTTTACTGAGTTAATCGTTCGTATCGAGTAACATCCGCACAAAACACGCGATGCACCTACTCGAATGCTCGCGACTTAACTGAGAGTACAATTTTGACTTAAGTCGCTTGCGCCTGAGTACTTGCACTTCTCATACTCATGAAGTCCACACATGACTCACTCATGTGTGCGCAAAATCGTGCTAAGTGGGAAAACGAGATGGCGAACCTTCCAACTTGCTCTCTATTTTCGTTTAATTGCTACGATTTTGCATCGCCAAGTTATGCACACTTAGCACTCATACTCATCATAATCTTACACGGGGTATTTTTAATCCCGGCTGCTTAAGCCTTGGCTGACAATCTGAAAATTTCGTCTTGCATTCGATCGGTTGCTGCCAATGACCTTGGATGTGCAAAATGAAGACGAAAACAAAAAGTCGTTCAATCTGCACGAGTTAACGTCTTCGTTTCGAAGACTTGACTGGCGACACTTCTACATGCTTCTTGAAATTGTGCTTCTTATTTATAGCCAGATATTACACGGAACTGCAAGGACTGACAAAAGCGTTGAAGCGAATGGAACAACAAGATGGAAAATAGAAAAATTGAAGAATAATGAACTTGACAGTTCTTGTGAAGACAAAAATAAATGGTTCAAGTCAAAAACAAAAGGAACATAAAATTTAACGAATATGACAAACAGGAAATAGTCTAATGAAATAACAGGATTAATACTTTTTATGTAAATAAACAAAGGAAAAATTACTTTGGTTCTAAACTTTTTCTTGGTTTTTTTCTTTGTGTTGAAAGATGATTATTTTATGACTATGGAAAACAAAGCAATTAACTGAATGGATGAAATACACCAAATAACTTACAACTCAGAAGGCTCTCTGCGATATTAAAACCGACCATCATCGGATGCGTAAGTAAGGGCGTTAGAACCGAGTGCGAATTGGGAGGGAAATTCAAAATTCGCATCATAAATCAAGGAAATTGAAACAATAGCGTCAACGAGGCGGCCCATTTTGGAGCTCCCCAAATTGGACCGTCCCCAAAGCCATACTTGCCATACTTCCTCAAAGACACAACATGCAAGACCGCAAGAGTAATAACAACAAGAACACAAGACGTCTGTTTGGAAATATTTCGAATTGCTCTGAGAATGTTGGCCACATCAAGGCAAAAGTTCTGGATTTATTCCTTTAGGGGGACATCAAACGCTCGTAGATTTAAGAAATATTTTATGTAAGACATGCAAATATGTGGAGAATATTTTGAAAACTTAAGTGACTAGAAAATGTTTCAGGACATTTACAAGCCAAACGGTGCAATTTGGCGAATCGATACCACTCAAGCAAGGAAGATCCTGAAGATAGAAATTTTATGGGATACTGGACCAGAGGAATAGTTTTAAATTTACGATTATCGAGAGCTTTGGAACAACTTTTTCCTGCTGCATCCTATCCCATTACTTAAACTTCATCTTCTAAAACTTCCATGATGTTTCAGGTGTCTGAGTAGCACCTTCAATTTTTGGTACAATGCCATAAATTTCCCTGCCGAAGTATACTTGCAAGTAATCTCAAGAGAAATGTGGGAAAGCAACAAAAGGAAAGTTTATTCAATTAGGTATTGATGTGCGGTTACCTGTCATAGATTACAAGTTTTCTCATAAGGACGAGAATCCCTGAGAAGTCTGCAGCTTCCATGGAAACAAAGACAGTACAAGAATGCGGAGGCGGCTCATTGTGTGCTGTCGTCCAAGTTCAACCCTTAAATTACTTTGTCGTTTCGAGCCTCGATGGGGGCCTCAGTTGCTCTGGATACTAAGGACGACATTAAATCGGCCATAACGGCCGCAACTTTGGCGGCTGTGGAGGCGGCGATACGTTTCGTTTCGTTGTTATTAATAAGCGGTGTGATACTTTGGTTGGCTGCTATCGCAATAACTCACTTGGTGGCCGATCTGCTACCACACGACAACAATAATTCATTTTAGGTATTATTTTCCCAGAAGGTCTGATGCCTCCAATATCGTCCACATCGATATTACCGAAATAGTGCACAAGCCATATTTTCAGGATAAATCCCCAAAAATGTAGGACAAAATGATCAAAATAAAAAAAGAAAATTAAATTTGTAAACTTTATTTGTAGTTGTAAAATATGCATAAACTGGTTGTAAAGATGTTGAATGTGCTGGCAGGTTTTAAAAAATATGACGAGCTCGCATTTGCCAAGCATAATACTCGCATTTCCTTGATTTATCCCAATCTGCCGCAAAAATCCTCACAGCATTTCCACGTGCATTTTTCTCGTTTGACGAAGGAGCATCTTCCGTGCTAACAACAACAACAACAACTCCCAACATGCACGAATATATCTCCTAAACGAGCGTAATGCATTATGCAAAACGTGCATCTTCGCATCTTAAACATAATTAATGTGTTTTCCTGCCCCTCACTTCCGGTCGGCGCGTGGGGGGAATTTCTTAATTTTTATGCGTCTACTTTATATGGGATATACTTTATTATCGCGAATTGCGCACCTCTTGTAAGATATACCCGGAAATAAACCAAGTGTCTCCAAACCTAAAATTCAATACTTCACAATTTTCTTTCTTTTTTTTAGAGGGAAATCTTCAAACACTCCGTGGATGATTCTTCATGATGATGGTAAAACGCAAGTGCTCGGTTTCATTTCATCAATGCGAGCGCACAAGTTGCGCTTCATTTAAGGACCAAACAGCAGGTCGTTATTATGATTACACCGTTTTTTTCGTCCTGCTCCTTGCACGCGCACTCATCACTACATAGACGCTTAGTGCGCGTACAACCGAATCGTTTTTTCCCAGCGTTGGTTGCATCGCCCATCAGTCTTTGGTTTTTTTTGCTTGTAGGGCTGATAGAGAAACATCCCAGGGTGTGCACGAATGTTTCCTAGGTAATTTCATTCGCGAACACTAAGAAAACGTAGCCTTCGCTTACTATGTAGTCGTAGTAGACATATCAAGCAAACGTTTGAGTGAAAGCTATATACTAGGTATATAGTATTATATCTTGCACGTGTAAAACACGCACAGACCGAGCAATTTATGTTATGGAAGCAGATGCAGACGTAAAATTTAAGCGATACTTCCACTTCCTTAGACCGGGCTCTCTTCCGGAGATAAATGATTAATCTGCTTGGAAAGCATCCTTGCAGGATCAAGCTGGGGCATTAGCCATATGGGGTTTGAACATAAATAAATACCATGTGAAATTATTACAGGAACATTTGTAAGTTATTACCAAATTTGCAAACTAAGTGAAATTTAATTACCAACTTAAAAATTTCAAATACAATCATAAGTCTCTTCAAATCTCACATGTCAATAATTTAACATGAAAAATTTCCAGGACGAAAACTGGAAAAATCAATTGGAACGATTCATAAATGAAATTTAATTACCAACTTAAAAATTTCAAATAAAATCCATAAATCTTTTCAAATCTAACATATCAATGATTTAACCTGGAAAAATTCCAGGAAAAAAACTGGGAAAATCAATTGAATCGACTCATAAATAACATTATTGATTAGCCAAACAAAATTCCCTAAAGATTGACACAGACATAAATCTAGGTGTAAACTAACTAATGTGAGAGCCAATTCTATGTTTGCATGTTTGCTGTTGTTACAAGCGTTCCCTTTTGGTCGACTGGCTGGTTGCCTTGGTGAAACGAATCAATTTGTGTAATGTGCAATATGCGCAATATGCAATGTGTTATGCGCATTTGGCAATTGCAGCCTGATAGACTGATACGGCTACAATGCATTCCACAAAGCAAGCTGGGGAACATTTGCATGCACATTCCTTGAATGCATCGAGCTTTTGGCTTGGCCTGCCAAGGTCTGCTCGGCAGGATAACAGGATAACTGTCGAGGATCGAGTAGATGCGTTCAAAATTTCACTAACGACCATTCTTGCATGAATAATGCATGGAAAATGTGCATTCGTTCGTGATGCACCATGAAAAATTGATTTTCCCTTTTACAAATGAAATTTTTCCACTAAATTAATTCCTGGACTGATGCCTGGGTTCAATATCTTGTACCTTTAAGGTGATCTATGATAGGGTTGAAGACAATTATCTTGAAACCCTTCGAAGATAAGGCAAATTCAATTTCAAATGTAATATGAATCCTGGGCCTGAAATTGAGTACAATTGAACCCTCCAACGAAACATTTGAATTATACGTGTTCCCTAATCGTTCCCAAGCACTACTGAACTTCTGACCATATCTTATCAGCGATCAGACTTCATACTCATAACAACTCAAGGACAATACGTTTCCCTTGCAGTTCCCGTCTAGGATGAAAACCAGAGGAATTGTATTTGTGGTCGTTTCATACGTTTACCAGTTTGAATGCCACTCGCACATGCATTGTTCCCTGGTTTCATTGTAGCTGGTGAATGGCCAAAGAACCAAACCGAAACCTGGTATATGAACATGCATCCAACAGGAATGCCCCGAGCTATTGGCTATGCTACAATGTAGCTCTGCACGCATAACTTTGGTAATTTATGGAATTAATATCCGGTTTCTGTGTCGTTGGAGGTGGTTGTTTGTGGTGGTGGATGGCGACTGACATTCGCTTTTGCTTTCAATTCCAAAAATCACTGCCAACAGATATTCTCGAATAATGTTGAATCAATGGGAGTAAACTAGCCAGATAAAATTGGATTGCGAATTTCGTTTGCTAAATCTCAAATGAGCAAATTGCTCCAATATTAATACTAATACCGAATATCAATCATGCATACATTATCGCATTGTCAACCAACTCAATCGATAGAGTTATTAACTGAATAAATTCAGATTGCATTACAAATGAGCGGCGCTAATCGACGAAAACTATTCATGCTCGTACACAATCGCGCTCGAAGCTGTTGCTCTATTTGTCTTCCTGCATCATCGACTCACTGTGCGCAATAATAACATCATGAATAATGCATTTCCATCGTGGAATGGCCATAATTCCACTACCACAACTAATATTGACAATGGCCAATGATTAATACCAAGGCATAATCATTAGTTCCACAATAGCTCACAAGAAATTTCCATTTATTGCTAATTTTGGTGGAAAAACAACTCAACAAAATTTATATTATTAAACTACACTAAATTTGGAATGTTTCTACAAAAAGATATGACATTTATCACATCTGATTTCTGATATATTAATTCACAAACTTAGTAATTGATTTTTAAAGAAACTTGTTAGTTTACCAATTTTCAATCGTCCACAACCTATATTAATTTGAATAAAATTTTAATGAAATTAACACTAACTGAAGAATAATTTGTTGCCTTCAATTGGATTTAAACCAAATTTTGATTACTTTCATAGTTTTTAAGTAATTTCACCTCAAATGAAATAATGTACTTTTTGACCTTTAGTTTGTACCAGCATTTAATATCACAATTGGGAAATGCTTGGCTGCAAATGAAACGCATTTGTTCGCCTTAATTCCATTCGGATGTGTAATCATTAAGAGAACAATTCGATACCACATGTACGAAGGGATGAAATGAAAGCCTTCTAACAGTCAGCCCAACGAAGCGTTGAAACGAAATGGTTTCGTTTAAGTTCACCATATTCCCAGCTCGTACCGCTCGTTTGCAGTTGCATTTTACATTTTGCACGTCGTTTTCATTCGAGGACGCAACGAGGAAGAATTAACTAACAAACGCCGCCTTGATTCCACCCCCAGGGGGCGGCTAGCAAACACAAGAGTCATAACGCATATTATTATGAGCGTTATACACATTGAGAAAATGAAATGGAAATGGAATTACTACAAATAACGAACGAACCTCCCCCAGAAGAAGGAATGTGGAAAAACATTCAAAGCTAACGGGATGCGCTTGATATTTCCAAAGATTTTCTAGTTAACAGTATTATGATTAACTTGTAAGTGGCGCCCTCTTTTTTTCTTTTAAACGGTGTTTCCGCTCTACCAATGACTAAAAGGGCACAAACGGAAACATTTTTGGAAAGTGCTCATCAAAACCTACCTACCTGTTCTAAGTTTAAATTAATTGCTCCAACCGTTTAAAAGTTATACGCAGTTAAAAGTGCGAAAAAAAGCGAAAATTTTTCATTTTTAGGTCCCCATTTTTAGAGTTCGGATATTTCCGAGTCCCGCACGAATTCAGGACTATGACCAATGTTATTTTTTCGTCAAAATATGAAAAAATTCGNTTTTTACGCTACAAACTTTTTTTTCAATTTTTTTCTTCGAACACGATTTCTGCTCTCCCCATTGCCAAAAGGGCATGAACCCATACATTTTTGGAAAGTGCTCATCAAGATCCACAATTTGGTTCTAAGTTTAGTTTAACTGCCCCAACCATTTAGAAGTTATACGCAGTTAAATGTGCGAATAAATGCGAAAATTTTTCATTTTTATGCGTTGCACAGTTGTAAATGTATACATAGCGGAAAGTAATTTTGTTGTTTAATATGTAATGATTTGAGTTATGTATGTTGAGAAAAAGACAAAATCACGAATACTTCCTATTTAATATGGTTATGACTCAGTTATATGTGGCGCCCTCTTTTTTCACTAATTCAGGATTTGGCGAGAAAATGAGTTTCAAAATAAAATGTTTAAACCAATGCAAAATGTGATTTATGAAAATATATGAGTTATGCATATTTCACTCCATTTTTTTTTCAACTGACACAAAAGAGGAGTTGCTTTTGTTTCTCTCTGGAAAGGAAACTCGATGAGCGAAAAGTTGCGCAACTTTATCATCCCGTAATAGCGACGAACCTTCCTACTTTCTTCCTTCTTGAAGCAGTGCGGGATGCAGGTGAAACTCAAAATATCGCCAAGGAGTCTCCCATTCCCTGCATATTTCATGGGGTACTTTTAGCTGACGCTACCGCAACATCTGCTCGTTTTGGGCGGCTGAAGCAGGTTGTAGTGAAATGTTTTTCCGTCACCTCAGGTAGCAGCTACCTTCAAGAGTGTAGACGATGGCAAGGAGTTAATATTCTGGTGCATGTTCGGCTAAGGATGATCCTTTCATAAGTTAAAAATGAAATGTGGAAAAGGAGGAAACCTTCTTCTCGGGATACAACCCTATCCTGGGAAGTCCTGGATGAGTGGCTGAGTGTTTTTTTATTTCCTGTCCCAGTAAACCCCACAGTAAAACATTCAAATGATTTATGCATTTACGAATTGAGTTATGAGCCACTCACTTGATGAACAAAATGTAGGCCCAAATATTACCTAATTAATTATCTTCCATTAATGAATCTAAAAATCATTCAAGAAATATTTGCAAATCACTTTTTTGAATCATCAACTTTTTTTGGGTTTTTTGCCCTTCTTAGAAAGTAATATTTTCAAAACCACAAAAACTGATCAGTTCAACTGCAATAACTGGTACGAAGTTTGAACAAAATCCAAACATAACATTGGGAAATATTTGGACAGAAACCGCTTATGGATAAATTTGTCAACATTTGCACACGCGCGTTGAAAAATGAGCGTGCGCGCATTTTCAATTCCAATCTCTTTGCAGCTGGAAGAGCTCGCAGGTTTTGTGCAACAACGCGCGAAAAACATTTGCATCTTTTACAATGTGCGAATGCGAACGGTGCGTTGAATGTTGTGCGAATAAATCACTCAAAAGCGTATGCCCACTCCATGAACACGAGTTTGCTCAATACAGCCCGGCAAAATGTTGCAGTTAGTTGTTCGAGAGTGAAGACAAAACCCATTTGCTGAAATGTTCTCGCATACATAAAACAAACGCACATTCAAATGTGTGTGCACTTTGCAGATTTATTCGCAGCCATGGAGTGTTTGTTAGGCAAATAGAAAAACAGTCAACATGTGCCAACTTGAAATGTGTTAATGTGGTGAAAGAAAAATGCTTGGGATGTGTGGAAACAATATTTGCAAAATTTCAACTACATTTTATGACCTGATAAAACTTTAGTGACTCTAAAATGTAAAAATTTGGATTGCTATCCAAAAAAAAAATAGAATGATTTTGTGTTTATGCTTGATTTCTTCTCAGAGTCTCTGAGAATGTCTTTCAATTTCTTTCAGAAAACCGAATAGAAAAACTTTTCGCGTGCATAATGCGGCAATCAAAAAGAGATTCCGCCTTCATCAAGCATTTTTCTTGCCCACCAACAAATTGCCTTGGTGCACTCGAGCCTAAGGCGTACGATTTCTTTGTTGCTTCTGTAAGAAATAGGAGAATAGACAGTTGTGCAGTTCGCAATCGAAGCAAAAAAAAAACGCTTAGAAATTCCGTTCTTATACTCGTATACGTCAATAAAGAGAAAATGATTCTTTCTCGCCTGGGTTCCATTCCATTCGGAATCGTTCTATCATTATTACGATTATCTCAGAAAGCAAATAGAAAACTGGAATTAGTGCAGCACACAGATAAATAATGCGCATAATTAGTGTAACAAAATTGTCTCGGTCGTCGACTCGAGTCGACAACCTGACGCTCCCTAGATTAATCTATCCCGAAGGAATTCGTTCACGTAACGTGTGGTATAAAGGAAGGGAGCCCCATTAATATGATATTTTGGAAAATTCATGGTCGCGATGAAATATCACACCTTTAAGCCACGTGAATTCATGGTAGATGTTCATAAATATTTATAAGAATTTTTGAAGAATGAAAATGATAAAAAGTTTCGAATTTTTCACTTTATCCTTTGGGTCATATTTCAGGGTATCATTTATGAGTTAACTTCATTTTATGAACGATTAAATTTCCTTTTAAATATTGTATTATATGATAGTCATATTTTGAGAAAAATAATTTTGTTGAATCAAATTTTCAAATTTTGTGTTTTCCAAGCAATTGTAGTGATAGGGTGATAGTTGGATGTAATCATTACATCCCTATGATACCAGAAGACAAGTGGTTGTGGTGATATCTATCATCGTGTCCAAGTCATTAGCTCCTTCCTAGTATCTACTCGATGCAATGAGTATGAGTCGCTAGTGTGAGTGCTATGTGTGATATTAATTATATAGCACGACAATTTACAAGTGGATGGGAAACCAGAGAATGCGGCACATTATACTGATTCGCAATTAATCTCGGAGTAGTCGCATTCCGTTGACAATGTGTATCCATTTTCTAAATTACATAATTTATTTCCAAATCCCATTCACTAACTCATAATCTATTATTACAACTATTATCATGATTATTGTATAGGATGCAATCACTGATAACAACAATTTATCACGAGCTGTAATCAGAACCTTGAAAATGCGTTTGCATTTTGTTGTTTGTGTTGGGGACGATTAACTCGATAAAAATAACCATAAAATGAGTTGACGATGCATCCGATTGAAATAATTTCATAAAAAGACAACGTAACCTTTTAAAAGTTCAGTCGTCATGCTATCTGCACAAAATATCGTCTGCAGGAAGGGTGGATCCCTTGGAGCGCATTTTTTACGATTTGAAGATGCTCAAAAGGCGAGGCAAGCAAACGAAATAAACGAAAGAGACGATGCGGCATGCATCAGTGAGTCCGCATCATTCTGGAATCACCTTCGACGCTGCACCATGCAAAAAAACACCAACGAAGAAGGAAGAAAAGTCGGCTGACAAGAAACCACCTTCAGATGGATTCGAAGGCGTCAAGGACTCGGTTCGTTTCGCTGCTGGGAAATGGTTAGTGAATTTCCAATTTGATGCTCGTCGTTACCGCCTCCCTCGCCCTCAGTCGCAAAACATCACCGACCATAAAACCATAAACAACCGCAAACGGTCCTATTTAGGCCCCATCCGCGCCCCGCACCGAAATAAAGGCTCATGGGTCCCTGCATTATCTTAATGTCATTATTCCAGGGATTTTGCTTCATTTCAACTTTATTTCGTTGTAAATCATTTGATTTCCTAGCTGGAGAAATCCGTGAAGTCGACGAGACTCGTCATCCCACACAATCGATAACGCGAAATATCTCGAGGTGGCTGAAGAAGTGCGAATGTCAAAAACGAGTTGAAAGCATCTACCATCCAGGGGCACTATGGGTGGGTGGCTGAAGAGTGGTGTGTTTAGCATGCAGCAAGCAATATGACCATCATGATGCATCTGGAGCCAGACGGAAGCCAACTTGGGGTCATTTGAGAAGGCTTCCACATCCACACGATCCCCGGGATGTATGGGGACCACTCGATGCCGCCCCAGCAGGAGTGCGTCGTCTGTTGGAATCATTCCAGACATCACGATAGCAACCCAACCCATACCGCAGCCGGGATATTTGCATGCAGACTCGTTAGCAGCGTCACCAACATGTAATGCACACTCTTTACCCGAATCCGGGAACGGGGGAGTGCGCCCTTCGGTGTCCACGAGATGTAACACGAAGCCGACCATGCTTGGGGGCGGCGAACGGGAGCAAACAACATAACAGATGGAGGAATTCGTAGTTACCACATCACTATGTCGATATAATAGGTGCACATGCTAGGACTGAGCATGCCTAATTTACTCAGGGAATGCAGGTTGAATGAGGAAGTTTGCTTCGAGTCCTTAAAGTAATTAGCAAATTTCATTGAGTAGTACAGACCATTTTTGGTTTTTTTCTGTATCTTGCAAATTACTTTTTAGATTTACTTCAGGTATGTTTTATTTTGCAGCTGCTCAAAATATAAATTCATTAAAGACTTTAACGTTTAAATAATGTTCAATTTTTGATGTTAAACATGAAGGATAATTGAATTTACTATCCAAAATATGGTTCTATATTTTACCATGTAACTTCAAAAATTATTAATGAAAATCCTCAGCAATAGATTCATTTTATAATCCATGAAATAATTCCTTATCTAAACTAATTATTCATTCAATTACTTTTTGAAAAATTCTAGAATTCGACTCCAAATTTGAAAAACTATAAGAAAATTCCTTTCTAGTTATTTTATCTTTAAATTTTCATGAATAAAAATTATCGCCCTATCAATGATTTGAATTATAATATAACTTGATTAAATTAAAGATTAAATTCCCTTAAAAATAATTTTCCTTCCTGACGGGAAGAAAAATCCCAATTTGCATATTCCTCATTCAAAACTCAAGTCAATTTTTAATAAGAAAACGAATATTATGACTTCTCCGGCTTTTCCGCATGATTTCCCTTGAATTCCACTTCACAGTTAACGTCCCAGTCTCCTTATCTCGACTTAATCGGGAATGCCCTTCAACTCAGAGGATTCCAAGCGTCCCACTCAAGCAGCTCCCGAGTCGCTCGGTTAAATTTAATGTTTTGCCACCCGCGACCGAACGCCTTATTTTATTTTTGCTTATTTCTCTCCCACTTATCCCGCAGCCCCCTCGCCCCATGCTGGATTCATTCATTCGTAAATAAACGAAAGTTTGCGAATTTAAACGTCAACTGCAATAATACTCGTGAAGGACGAACTGACGAGATGGGGCTCTCGAGGAAATTTAACTAATTTGCTTTGCACTGTGATTCAAGCACCGAAAATTCGCTCGAAACGTGAATAATGCGAGACAATGCCGAGAGGCAGTAGGAATGATTGTTGATGTCGAATTAGTTTACTTACTCACGACAATTCCTCGTTCTCCTCGAATCCTCGATGACGAAAATATTTACGCTTACCGTAAAATGCGTAAACATGATGAGTGATCGTGCTTACCTGAAACAAGCAAACGACAAGAATTTAATTAATTCCTCACTAATTAAATCAAATATTTTTCGGAATCGAATGAGATGATTAAGCGTACGCAAATAATTTTATTTGTTTATTCTAGGAGTTAATTGAGTTGTAGGCAAACATTAATTCGCAAATTACCTAAAACTATGCCACTGAATAAATCTTTAATGGCAAAATTAAATTTAATTTCTATTGAGAATGAAATTAGGTCAGCGATTATAGATTTAATGCTGGTGCAGTTTTATTGATATTTTCTAGGAATGTTTCGCAGTTAATTTGAATTTCCTGTAAAAACTAATTAAATGTGAACGCACCTGGCGCAAATTAATTTCCAGTAGTAATTCGCATATGGATTGACTCATATTTGCATTTTATTCGCGATAGTTTGCATGCTATCTTAATTTATTGTTGCAATTCTGATGCAAATAGGATTAATCCACTTATCAATGCCTTATCTTGGTGCATGTGATTAATGAAGTGCATCACTTTAGATATGAAAGCATAGTTTAGATATTTCAGTAAAAATTATTTCAGATCAGGTTGAAAAGTAAAATTTGCAATTTGCGACATTTTATGTTTTTGCAGATATTTTAAGAAATTCGTTATCAATGCATAATCAAAATACTATTGTAGAAAGGTTATTAAATTCTCATTTAATTAATGTATTGCATGATTTAATCAGTTATCAGTGATCAAGAAAAAAATAAATTCAAGTTTGTGATATCTTAACTTGACTGCTTATGTGTAATATGTGATAATATAATGAATATTTTACAAAATATAGAACCGAATTAAAATTTGAAAAAAGTTGTAAATAGCTTATTAAATTATCTTTCAATTGATCTACTTTTTGATTTTATTGCTAATCAGCAACCGATAAAAATTTGCACACAAAATTGTCTTTATTTTCGATTACGTTTTCGACGTGCGCGTGTGTAACTCGTTATAATATTGTCAATATGTTACAAAATATCAAACCCATCTAAAATTTGAAAAAAGATGCAGATAGCTAATTAAATTCTCTTTTAATTGATCTATTTGATAATTTTATTATCTATCAGTAACCAAAAGAAATCTGCATAAAAAGTTGACTTCACATCCGATTACGTTTTTGATGTGCTCGTGTGTAATATGTGATAATATTGTGAATATTTTACAAAATATCGAACCTAATTCAAATTTGAAAAAAGATATAAAAAGCTTATTAAATTCTCTTTCAATTGATCTATTAGATAATTTCATTGCCAATCAGCAACCAAAAGAAATCTGCACAAAAAGTTGACTTTACCTTCGATTACGTTTTCGTCGTTTAATCCTTCGATAATTTCCCTTATTCTTCGACTTATTATCACTTGTGGTGCTCGCACATGAACCAAACGAAGGAAATTCGGGGGTCAGCAGACTAGCGCAAACAATATCCACCGAATGATATGGTATAATACTTTTCCGGTCGTTATCGTTGGCCTGCACAATGTTTCGGATTTCGTTCAAATCGCGCGTAAACTTCCGGACAATCTCATCGATATCCCTCCGCAACTTAAGACCCGGCTGACTGCGATACTCCTCGAAAACAATCGTCTTCTGGACAAATTCCTCATGCTTCGACCCACACGAACCAGCCGCAGTCGGTCGAGCCGCATCCTTGAACGTTATCTGCGTGTAGTTCGGACTGGAAGGTTTATCGAAAATTTTGGGCGCTACTTTCGGCTTGACGGGCACTTCCGGTTTGAGTCGCTTCGATGCACCGTGCAGAATCTCCGTCTTCGACGACTTCCGTATGAGCTGGGCGGCATCATCGTGACGCTGCATGCTGTCGAAGAAGCGGATCTTCTCCTTGAGCTTATTCGCGCTGGACGCACTCATTTTATACGCACTTAAAACTAGCCGCACGTCGCGTCGAACGAATACTAAATTGACATTGCTGAGGAAGCGCGCTCAAATACGAGACACACATGTACAATCGTCTATGGAGACGTTGGAGTTGGTCGATCAGATTTGTCGCATTGTTTGCATGCAGTGATCTAGCTTCGGGGAGATAACATAATCTCACATTGGGTTCCGTATGCTCATTGCTCGGTTGCGCTTGTGTAAACCTAAGCAATAAACGAGTAGTGCATCATAGAGCAATCGGTATCAATTTGGTGTTTAAGACGGCTGCGCATGCGCACTTGGAAGCTCTCGGCACTTTATTACTTATTTATTCATCAATCTCGATTGGAATATATCCGAAAGGCGAATTATGACGGCTGGTAATTCAGTAGCGAGTCCACTCAGCGAAAAATGTCGCTATCACGAATGCACACTTCCCGCTATTGTCCCGCTCGGAATTCGTATTGCACTCGGTTCAATGGTTCGCGACGCACTAAGCCGCATTTGAAAATTGAAGCGACATTATGCCACGAATGTGTATACACACTTATCGGACGTGCCGAGCGCGATGAACACTCGCAACGAATGCATTATGCGTAATACGGCAATGCACACTAGGAACTACATAGTGCTCCTCGACGACGACGACCATCAACAACAACGCCGCATGAAGAATGAACGCGAAATAAAATCAAGCGCGACCAACGACCAGACTCATCGCGTCTTGGTTTCGTTGTTTTGTCGATGTCGTTCGGCCAGCATGCAAACACGACAACTTGCAATGAGTCATAAGTGCGCCCTCATTGATTGCACACTACACACTACCTGGTGCACAGTGTGAACCACCGTAATTTGCACATCATGAGTTGGTTGAGTCGCGAATTTTGGAACACCCTATACACGCGACATCTGCTCGAGCGCGCGTTTATTGAAGAATTTAATAACATATTTGTATATTTGCGCGTTCGATGCACTCGATAACGACGCGTCGCAATTTGCTAAATGCGAGTAATTGCGCCATGGCGTACAACAAAGAAATTGCGCCCGCTAGCTTGGTCATTGCGCACAGCGAGTGACTAACTGACAGCTCGCTTACTAAATGCATTCGCACAAAGTATGAGCGTGTAGTGCACGATTGCAAGCAGCATTGATAGAAGTGGAAGTATTCCACAATGATAATTGTGCTGAAGACTGGAAGAGAATAAAATTGTTTGTAAGCCAACCGAAACGGCGAACCGAACGGCGATTCAATAGACAAATTATTTTCTCACTCATTTACTCACTCTCTCGCTGCGAGTTTGCATGAGGTCGTTTGTAATAAAACCAATGGGATGGAACGTCATGAAATAGCCAAATGATGATGATGATTTGTTAATTATGTACAAGTTGAAGGGAAATTACAACTTGAATTTGTATTGCAAATTGTGGCATATGGATTGGGAAATTTGCAAAGTATACATTTAGTATACTTTGGTTTGAAATTAACAAACATTCGTCATAGTACAAATAGCGATAAATATTTTCGCGAGGTTTTTGTTACACAATGAATATTATTTTGCAAGATCTAAAATTAGTTTTCCTCTTTGCTTTTTTGCAACAAAACTTTAAATGGCTATAACTTTTGTTCTACATAGTGGAGCTAGGTGGCCAACAATTTTTTGTAAAATGAATCATAGAAGGATTATTAATTGCATATTGATGCACTTAATCTATAAATTGAAATTCAAGTTTTGTGGAAAATAATGCTATTAATATAAAATTATGGTCAACAAGGTCAGATAAGAGGTTTTTTATGGTTGAAGTTATCGATGCTTTAAGCATCACTTCCGATTCGTCGATCACGTCCACGATTATAATGTTCCCTTTTATGTCACAACAAATAGCTAGCACGTAAAAGGATGACCAAATTAGGACCGAACAGGTGATTGAACCATATAACGGAAGCACCTGTTCTTTTGCAACATGATTCCAAACAGCACTCGATAATTGAACATCATAAATAATCCAAATGCAGTGTAACACTGTACTAAAATAATCGCAGACACTTAATTAATAATAAATTCAAGTACCATCGAGACAATTGCCCGCATTGTCCACTCAATCCATCCCAATCCTTATCTGAAGTTAATTGGAACAATTTGTTTCTCACTTCAATTCAATGAATCATTCAATTTTTATTGTTTTTATGTCTTCATCAATTTATATTACAATCACAACTGTCGCAAGACTGATATTCATGAAGTAACAATGGAACAACTTCAAGTACATGGAACACTTCCCCTGGGATCTCCCACTTCTTGTACTTGTTGTGCAAGAGAACACTTGGATTATTCACTTCCCCCAAATTCATTTTCACCTTGTGGTTTTTCCATTTTCCCTTCTACCAACAAACTTGAATCACTTTTTCTTCCCGCATGTAAATCCCATCTGAATCAAAGACAGTATTGGCTTCAATTCGTTCCTGCATTATAGTCGCCTTTATCCAAAGTTCTATCGAAAGGATCTAAAATGTTGTTAGTACAATTCTTCACGAACATGGGGTACATCGATTGCAAGTCAAACAAAACTAATGCAAAGCATACAGGAAGAGCATGGGAAGTTCTGGTTTGCTTGAAGACCTTACAAGGAATCTACATGAGGGGTGAGATTCTATTGATACACTTCTTGTCCTGGTAACATGGGTGACTGAATTTGTGTAATCTCCACCCTGATAACATGATTGACTATATGGGTTCTGACAAACAATCCCAAACCCCATTTTGTAAATATTTAGAATTTCGAAATTTTGAAGTCGATGCAATCATTACAGGTTATATCCTGTTGGGTACATCCATGATACCGGAACAAGGAGCAAAAGGACGTGACTACAATATCAAACCGGAAAAAGTATCGGAATATGTAAGAGCGTGACTTGATATTGAAATGAAGTTTCCCTAAAGCTGTGCATTCTTTTAGGAGCAGATACAAGAAATGTGCTTTGCATCTGGAGCCGGAAGAAAGAAGAGCAATGATAAATTTGTACCTTTTCCGGGGATTTAATGTTATTGCACATTCAGACTTCACACACTTGTTTCATTTCTTCCCCCGAATCCACATTTACAACGTTTACTTCTTTTTGGATTTCGAGTACCTTAAATGTTAATTTATTGCTCTTGTTGGTTGGGGAGTCGTAACCGTACGAAAACTAAAAAAGTAACTTTAAGGTGCTATGGGGGTGGTCATCCCAGCAGAACGGAAGAAGCCCTGCGAAAACACCGGAAAAGAAAGGAAGGAACGAGGAAAACAAGCAGAGGATTGCGGTTCTTCGACTTATACAAAATGGATGAGTGCAGAAAAATTACTCGACCTTTACCTGCATTATACACCCGACTTGTGGTCAGCTCGTGCAACTTGGAGCGTGACTTTCACCCCCTCATGGTGACACATGCACCACCATGGTTACATTGGAGGACCCGTACAACTTGTACAAATTGATTCTGGAAACGTGACCAGTGCACGTAGACGTCGTTAAATAAACATGTCATTGGTTTTCTTGGTCACGCAACGATACCTCAGAATGCCCCCCTCAAACCCACACTGCTCATTTATCCTGGAGTTCCAACCATTCACCTTGTGGTTGCAATGTGAAGACCACAACAGGAGTTGAAAACTTCCGGAGCGTAGGAACAATTAAAACAACCCTTTACCATTATGGTCCAGGCCTAATGATCACAACAAGTCATCAAACCCAAAATAATATCCAAGGTATAACTCCGACCAGAGTGGAAATGAGAGTCTAATATCCCTTTTTTCATCCTGGAGGAGTCGTCTAATGAGTCCACGAGTGTTTTCATATGGATGGCTGCCATGGTGCAATCTGCACTCCTGCAGGCGACTTCCAAGACGTGCAGCAAAGGGGAGGACGGCGTCGAGATGAAGAAAAAATCACGGACATAAATCTTTCGCAGGGCGCTGCAAGTGCGAGAAAAGCTCCACGGGAAGGAAGCAACGAACGGGGAACATTCAACCAGCAAACTGCACTCTTCTGATATCCTTCTTCATCCCATTAAGGCGTTGTCCCCCCATGCAGCCCAGGAAAGTGTGGATGAAAAGACGATGGCTGCGAGTCCGAGGGTCGTCAATTACACAAAAGGCATCCTCCAGATTAAATATCTCCTTCACAACGAGACGCTAACGTATTTATAAGCATCGCATATTAAAAATAATTTATTTGCTACTGCAGAAAGTAATTAAGACCTTCGAAAGAAGGAGAAGTCTAGCCTGGAAAAATATCTCCGACAATACATTTTTTAATGAAATAGCAACTGAAAAGGGGAGGAGAAGCTAACGATGCACGAATATCTGAGTACACTTAGGACAGTTCAACGATTGCAGATCTGGATGAAGCCGGGAAGCAGGAGGAAACCGTCTCAAGTTGAATGGTTCCCCTATTTAAACGGGGACTAATTTAAAAATTAAATTATATACTGTTACCTGTCTTTTGTAGGGTCCTGGTGTACCAAGAGCATTGTGTACAAATTGAATTTTTCAGGTCGGTTCAGTAGTTTCAGACACAACAAAATTCTTTTTTAGCGAAATCCTCTTTTAATGATATTTTTCAGTGAAATTCTATATTAATGCATCTGTCGGGTCCGCTAGTATGAGATAAAACCGCAAAACTTAAGATTGAACATTCGGTGTTTTACAGTCAGAGATAAATGTGGGATTTCACATGATGTGATAAAATTGAGAATATAAGATGAGACGTGAAGTCTCAACTCTCAGTTCTCTCTGAGATCTTCAGCAAAACACAATCAAAAATGTTCAAGCAAGTGATCCTTTTGTGCGCCTTTCTGGCGGTCACCCTTGGTCAATCTCTAGACAACCTGGACATCGTGGAAGACCAACAAGGTCAACAATACTATCTGGTACCATTGGAATCTACCTTGAGTCGTCAAAGAAGGTAAACTTCTCATATCCTTCTATTTTCTTTGATTCCAATTGGAAGGTTTCATTGTAGGCAAATTGGAGGAGGTATCAGCAACTCAGGTTTTGATCTGTCTGGAACCGGAAATTTGGTGAACAACAGGGACCATCGTCTTGATGGTACTGCAACTGTGGGTAAGGCTTGGGGTGGACCCATTTCAGCTGGAGGTACCTTGGACTATCTTCACAAACCCACAAGTAGTGCAGCTTCTGTGACAGCCACCCATACTCCTGGATGGGGTACGGATGTGGGTGCTCAAGCAAAATACAACTTCTATCAATCAAGTAATGGTTTGTCCAGTGCCTCACTTTCGGGGCACTATGACCGTCACTATGGAGGACCCATTGGTAATTCACCTCCAAATTTTGGTGCTTTTCTCAATTTCAATCGTCGTTTTTAACTTATCTGACTCATCTTTAATTCAAGTATTTGTACTATTAGGTTTTTGAAATAAAATTTGTGATAAATTTCAAATGTCTCTGACATTGACCTTTAGAGAAGATTAAGGAAGGGTGTTTGGAAGGACATTTTCAAGCATTACATTTGGGATCCCATTACGCAAATTCACAATTCACACACTCTCCCATCTCCATCAGCCCTGCAGGCTTGCATCTGGAGGAATCAATTGTTGGGCCTTCAGGTCATCGGGCGTCATCATTTCGAGATCGGTTGGCGCCTGAGCACATTACTCATCGGAGTCCCCTCATGCGCATTGAACGAAACTTCAGCATCGCTTAGTTTCACTGCTTGCATTCACTCCCTTCGATCTTTCACATCGTAGTCTTCGTGCATAGACCATTTGGTCGATGTACCCCTCAGATATGATACCATTTGGTATATAATCTGTGAACGATTCTTCCTGGGACTCTCGTTGTCTCGAGGATTCGTGTGGCATAAAGCCGCAAAGCATTCGGATGGCGGTTCGGGTGGCAACGAGAGATGTTGAATATTTATTCGTTTGACTTCTCGAGGACGAAGGACGGAAGCAAAAACGGGGGCCCCCCTGGACAATTCCATCTTGTATTATGTGTGCTCCTAAACGCTTTCGGTTTGCTTTTCATCTTTGCATATTTTGCACACGACGCAGCGTTAGAATTGACTCTGGAGGATATCTATTTGAATAATATTAATGTTTCTCATTTCAAAAATTTGGAATATGCAGCCTAAAAGGAGGAATTTCTGAAATTTAATTTGGAAAGCTATATCCAAGTTTATTAGTATTCATTCAGGAGATGCAAGGCTAAAAATCTGTACCAAATTTACTATATTTCAAATAAATCTCATTCCATTCAATCAAGTGGACCAATTTGGCCCAATTGTTTTTGTTTTGATGTTTTCTGAATTTTCTGGAGAAAGTATTTTTGTAAGAAATTCTTTTGGAAATTCATCTAGAAAAATTTAAAAAAAGCAAAGTGTGTGCTTAACATCATAGGATAGAAGTGAAAACTTCAA
>JARJDZ010010939.1:0-55967 GCA_030264555.1 Aleochara sp. GC000083
TTCAGACATCAAAATGTCAGCTACGATCGACAAAACATAGTTTAACGATCGACTTGTTGGCCTTCCTTGATTCAAGGCACATGAAACCCTAAAAGACAAGAAAGAAGTCATAGTTTCCTCTAAAACTCCAACATTCATATCTTCTCTGTAAAAGTTTATTAAAATACATCCGAAATACATGGATTAAAATCAGCAAACAGTTCTTATTTCGGTCCATATAGTTATCCTACAACGGAAGAATCAAAATTATTGTTTATGTTTACTTATGAAACTTCCAGGAAACTGAAAATTTCAACAGCTTACAACAACGAGGCAACGAAACTGAAATAATGAATTTACAATGCTCCACTTTCCTCTCCTTGCATACCTGATTAAACAATCATACCCGACAAATATTTAATCACAAAACCTAAGTAAATCTAATAAAGTTTAATATGCGCCTCGGGCTGGAACTAGAACCTCCCCAGCAGGCAAAGACAACCATAAATTCATTCCATGCCTAGTTGGCTTAGAATCCCAGTAAAAAACGAACCAAACTGGGCGGCGGCGGCGGAAAGCTTGAAAGGAAAGGTGTAAAACGTAAAAATAGCAACCCACCAACGAACGGTTCAAGCAGCAACACGCACTGAAAAACTTGCTGGGAAGTTCAGTGCTGCTGTAGGATCATTCCTAGTGAAAATAAAACCAAAAAAGTACTTTATGGTTTTTTTCGTCAACGATCTGCACGATCCACACGTACAAGAAGGCAGCGATGTTGAATGTTTGTCGTGTTCTCGAATATATAGCTGCGTTTTCAATCATACACGAAGTTGGGCTGCACAACATGCAATTACTCGCCTTGTACAAGAGAAGGAAATGTTTAACTTGAAAGGAGTAAAAAGGAGGCTTTTGGAAATGAATGAAGCCAATGAACGGGGAAATGCTGCCAGTAGCTCCATTCGTTTTGTACCATTTTACAAGCACTCACAACGTAAACAAGTGTACTCATAATTGCACTGCTTCAGCCTGCAGCTTGTTATCATGGCATTAATTTATTAGCAGTTCCTTCATTAATGTATGTATTCATTCAGTTTGCAATTTTATGGATTATGTGTTTTGGGCTACAAATTATAGTAACAATAAAATAAGTTGTTCAACTACAATATTTTTGAAAATCTCAGACCAAAATAGACTATGAACTATGAAGGTAAAGTTGCTAAATTAGTCATGTAAGTGCAGATTTTCAAGCAGAAAAATGGGTGTTTATGATAGAAGTAACAATTATTGGATTCAATGGCACGAAACTAATTCATAAATCTCCCAAATTAAAGACAAAGGAAACAAAAGAAATCCAACAATCTGAAACTAACTCATGTCAGGAAAATAAGGGGAGTAGCAAATCCAAGAAGATTTTAAATCCACAAAGAAATTGATTGATTTTCATGTGCCTTGTAAATATTTACACTTTTGTGCGTTTCTAAATACCCAGGAGAGTGCAAATTTTCCAAGGGAAGTCATTAAATGAGAAAAAATAAACACAACTCACCACCAACGCATGAAACTGGAAATGTAGCGATTTCTATTTCAATTCACGCTTGGAATTTCCGTCCATTATTTCCCATTTCCGAGCTGAGCTGTTGCCGAAATCCACGAGTATTCCCAATGATCGTTCTTGTTTTGTGGTCTTGTTGTCGTCGGTTGTTGGTGTCTGGCCTTGTACACTTTGATGTATATCCGATTCGGAAGTATTTCCAGCGAATTCAAAGCACCTCTTTTACATTAAACGCACTGACTTGCAGGCAAAAAAAATCAGCAAGAATCGTTCAAAAAACACATACCGCCTCGAATGTCCATCCGAATCGAAATTTTTGCGGGGTTTGTTGCACCTGCGAACTGTATATACTCACTTGTTCCCTTCATTCATGTGCGCACACACAAACCCCTCTCGGCGTTCACTCACTCATGAGTGCACAAGTGCACAAGCGTACAAGCCGCCGGAATTATGCAGTTTTATGAAATAAAAACTCACTCTCGACGATGCACGACTCCAATCTGCCGTAGTTTGGTTCGCATTGGTGCTGGGAAGACATCGACCGCACACGTTCGCCGACTAACAATAACAAAAGCGAGGCATTTCACTCGATCGGCAAATGCGACTAACTCAATGCTTGCAATGCAGCAGATACGCTCCCTGACTCTGTCGATATTGGTGTTGTGCGCTTCAACACATTCGATAAACGCAATCGCGCCCGCTATTTTGTGTGTTGGTAAATGTTCGCCGACTCGCTTTACTTCGCTCTTCACACTTTCAACTTGCTGTACAAGCTCGAGACCGAATGTGTACGCGCACTCATCGCTAAATTTGATGCGCATTGCCATGGATGCCATTGTTCTTCGAGTCGAACGAAGAACGCTTCATTACTCATTGCTTGTAAGCTGTACGGGCAAGAGAGATGCGCGATTTAGTATACTAGAAATTCTGGAAGTAGACTCTTACTGCCATCCGTTGATAAAGTTGGAAAAGTTTCGAGCTGCATTTTGCTACTAATAGAGGGACAAAATTGCAACAAATGCATTCTTGTTTTGTAAATCAAATGATGCTTATTATAACTAACACCTATTTAATACTTTAAAAACTTCCAAACTTTATGAACTGCTTTAAGTAAGAGTTTTGCAGTTTATTTTAATATGATATTAAGCGAACAATCTGCAATATCAACAATGTCATTGAGTAATATATTTCTTACTCAATGACAATGTCAAAATGAAAACGAGGAATTTTTGAATCAAAAATCCGTTGCAATTGTCAACATAGATCTTGGAATTCTATCCATAGATCATAGATCTTAACATCAGCAAGAAAGCCGTATTATAGTTATTTTGCAGTAAAACACATGGTAATCCGACCAACTTTATAATGACTGAAGAATTCGTTAATAATTACGTGGAACAGAGGAAAGATACAGTAGCTGCTGACTACATTGAACCTCTGCGAAAGGTTGTTACTAATATTGTTAACCATCCAGGTTACAACAATAAGGAGTAAGTAGAATTATTTAATTTATTAAATAGAATTCGACATATATTTTCTTTTCTATTCAATATAGATATCAATGGTCCCTGGATGACTTTGAACTGGGTGCTAGGCTGGGTCGTGGTAAATTTGGAAGGGTTTTTGCTGCAAGGGTGAAGAAGGCAGATTATGTAGTAGCTCTGAAAACATTATCAAAGCATGAAATTGCAAAAGAGCATGTTGAGAGATTAATCCTAAGGGAAATAGAAATCCAAACACATCTAAGGTATAGTAATAGAATAACTTTTAGCATATTGTTTTTATATTACTATTTTATGCAGGCATCCAAATATCTTACAACTTTTCACATGGTTTCATGATGATTTCCGCATTTACCTGGTGCTAGAATATGCATCTAAAGGAGAGTTGTATAAACATTTGAAGAAGAGCCCAGGTGGACATTTTAATGAACATAGAGCTGCAAAATACACATATCAAGTAGCTGATGCAATAATGTATTGCCATAAAAACCATGTAATACACAGAGATATAAAGCCTGAAAATTTGCTGCTAACTGCAACAGATGATGTTAAGTTAGCTGATTTTGGGTGGTCTGTGCATGCCCCATCATTGAAGAGAACAACAATGTGTGGTACAATGGATTATTTACCTCCAGAAATGGTTGAAGCAAAGGCTTACAATCATTATGTGGACATGTGGAGTTTGGGAGTTTTATGTTATGAATTTCTATGTGGATATCCACCATTTGAAAGTGATTCATCTGATGAGACCTACAAGAAAATCAAAAATGTGGATGTAAAATATCCTCCACATATGAGACCAGGAGCCATTGATTTAATTGGAAGTGTAAGTAAATCACTCTCCATAAGTATTTCCTTTAATATTTGTTTGTTATAGCTTTTGAAACATGATGCTCCAACAAGAATTACTTTGGCAGAAGTAAAATCTCATCCATGGATTGTGAAAAATATGGTAGCTCCTTGATTCCAGTATATCATTTGCTTTATGAATTTATTAACTTATCTCAACTGATAGTGTATTTACAAATTGTTTAGTTGTTTCTGTATTAAATTCCTACTTTTCTAAATACTCAAACTCTGTTTTCATAAGGTTCAATGAGTAAATTTTTACATCTGCGTAGCTTCAATGCTATAAATTCATCCTTAGGAACTGCACTGAGAATTTCAACTCTTGAAACAGTTAACAAATTTGGATTTGTGGGGCTTGGACCTTTAATGACATCAATTTCATCACCTTCTGTTACATGTTCACTCTTCTTCATTACTTTATTCCCATTGACTCTTATTTTGTTCTCATAGAAATGAAGTTCTATTTTATTTCTTGCCATTCCTAGTCCAATTTTTATGATTCCATCTACTCGTAAGTTAGTCACCCTCACATCCATTATTTTTGAGTTCTTATCCAACAAAGCATCTGGAGGTAGTTCAATTTCATCTTCATCATCACTTTCAGCTTCATTATTCTTATGCTTTTGCTTCTTGTATAGTTGATTGGATATACTTATTGGTCTTCTGCGTGTATCAAAAGATATAGTATTTGGCAATGGTTTGCACAGGCTATTTGAGGGCCTTTTTATTGTCTGTAAAACTTCAGGGACAAGGGCAAACGCACTTCTCAACATTTTTATAAATGTTTATCACAGATGATCTAGTCAATAATAAGTAAAAGATCTACAGATTTCATAGCCTAAAAATCTTTGTAAACTGGGTTGCCTATAGTAAAGTTGCATTTTTGAAATAATTAGTTCTATTGAATTAAATGCCAACTTTTTGCTAATTTAGACATTATTAATCTATCTTTACAATTTACAAATAGATTAATAAGTATAAAATCTGCATCTACATAATAAACATGGTTACTTTCTTCTACTTTCTTCAGTTAATAAACTATATTTATTGCTTGGTATATAGTTAAGTCAATTAATGCCTAGTAAATGATTTAAAAATTTATGCAACTCACAAATATTTCATAGTGCTGACTTATCATATTCATAAATATTTTTGCAAATTAATTATTTGTCCACTATCGTCTAATTCAGTTTGTACTTTAATTATTAATTAAACTTTAGTTAGTGACTACAGTGTTCATTTGACGCGCATAAATGAATTAACAATGTTTTGGAAATGGTGTGTAATAATTCATTTCAGTGCAATTGCATTCAGATGTATAGCTGTGGACGAAAGTCAATTTACCATCGCTAATAATAAACCAATCCAGTTAGTAGATGAACGATTTGTGAGTTTCAATGTAGATCCGGCAATATTTTTTACAGGTCTAACGAATAGGTAGTCTCAAATAGTTTGATAAATTTAACTAGTTTCTAACTAATGTGCACTTTTAGGGCAGTAACATTGCAATTGATTGAAAATGTAAAGCCAGCATATTTGCGAATTGCAGGACCGTCGACTCAGTTTCTAGAATTCAGTGTTAATCAAGGAAAGGCGACTAAATTTATCGACAATGATTCCACGTCACTTGTATTTACCCCACAAATGTGGTGGTCTTTCAACGAATGGATACATAGAACCAACCTCACGCCAATATTTGCCGTCAACGATAAAAGCAAAGTGAACGGCAAATGGGACTCGAAGACCATTTTACCCCTTTTGGACTTGACGGCCAAAATGAATGTGAATTGCTATTGGGAACTGGGATATGGTAAAATAACATACTGACTACTATTTCCAACATTTGATCCTTTCCAATTTGACGTAAAATATCTATCATTTTCTTTATTATTATAAAACTTTGTTCCAAGAAATTCTAGAATTTTTCGTTTCTATTTATAAACATTGCCCTTAAAAGTCTAGATTGTATTTATTATTTGTAGATTGTTCAGATAAAGGATTCGAAAAGTATAAAGCTGATTTAACGACTTTTCGACATATGTTGGATGCATTTCCGACCAAGAAAGATAAATGGCAGATAATTGGCAGTGATTTGGGGAAGTGCACTCCTTCCGATCATGCTGAAATCCTCCGAATGTATCTTGCAGACTTGCAAGATGCCCATGCCATTATGTGGGAAAAGTATGTCCTGAAAATGAGCGAAAATAAAACACTCAGAATTTAAATATGCCATTGCTTTTTCAGCACTGAAACTTCCAGCTTCGTTGGTGGTGACATAATGCAGAAGCTCTTATCGGTCCATCAAGCCAGTTTGCCAGTTTGGCTATCAACGCCGAAAACCGAACATACGATTACATTCGATCATAGCATCTCGTGGGCGATCGAAATGGGCGAAGCAGCAAAAAATGGATTTGCTGTTATATTTCGGGAGCCTCGAGTGCAGGAATTTTATTCGGCAACGTCTGTAAGTAAAATCAGAATAAGTACCTTCCATTACGATTTTAAGATACCTTCACGAATATTATTCAGCAAAGTTTTTAAGAAATGAAGTTGTAAATTATCTCCTCGGTTTACCGAAATCTTCAATATTTTTTGCTGAAGAATATTGCAGATGATAACGAAAAAAGTATTTACCTCTCGCAAGTTTGGGAGTGAACGTATTAAAATCTGTGCCAGTTTAACGGCGGAGATAAGGGAAAATTGTGTTTTCAGGCGTATTGGGTAACGGTCCTTCATAAGAACCTAATGGGTCGTACCGTACTCGATGTGAAAACGACGTCGTTCAGCCACCAAAACGACGCATATATCTACGCACACTGCAGCAAGGATCAGAACAGCTTTTCGGTGCGTGGAGCGATTACGATTATGATCGCTAATAACGGTTCCCAGCCGCATAAAACCTCTTTTCGCCTTCCAACCCAGATAAAAAGTGTTGAGGTGCGTTCGTATATTCTCAGCACCAAATCGGATTCCATGTACGTTCTGCAAACACACAATAAGTCCTCATTTAGTAGACTCATCACTTGGTTTTGTTGTTTCAGGGATACGTACTTGAACGATGAGAAATTAACGTTGAATGACTTCAAATTATCGCCGAAACTCCGACGAGCGAAGGTCCTTTCCCATTTGACCCTCAATGTGCCAGGAAAGTCGATCGCATTCTACGTCCTGCCAGGCGCGAAAATGCCGATTTGCATCGACAACGAGGACGACACCAGGCAGATTCTCGAGGAAATTGATAAAATTCAAGCGCTGGATTTCCCCGAGAGCGAAAAACCGACGAGCGGATTGTTTAGTAGATTGAACACCGTTCGCAGCACGCTCTCGCTCGCCGATTTGCATCGCAAGCTGGAGGACGAGCTCAAAATGGATGCGCCGCTAATCCCCAAATTAAAATTGAAGTCGTTCGTGCCCCCTAACGACGATCTCAAGCAGAAAACGCCACAAGCCAATCCAGCCCGGACGAATGCAAACGTCGAGAGGAAGAATTTATTGGATGACGCGCGACAAAATTTTAATGACGTGAAGAGGAAACTGGATAAGGTGAAACCCGATATCAAGCCGATGGATTTAAAGAATCTCCTCGGTAATAAGGACGCTGGTAAAAAAGGCGATGATATCCTTGGTATGGCCAAACCGAAGCTGGACCTCGAGCTGAGCAATGCGGAAGTTTTGAAAATATTGGGAGATCGCGCGAAGGCCAAGTTCGAAAAAAAGGTTGGCTTAGCCGATCTCGATCTGGACTTTGATGGGATTTTTGAGAATGCGTTAAAAGGAAAGTTTACGAAGCGCGCTATCAACATGGATTTGCTCGAGGAGCAGGTGCACGAACAGGAGCAAAAAGCACATTTGCCCAAGGCTGCAAAGAAGTTGAAAAATATTGCGAAACATAGCAAGGCTACTCAGACTGAGGAGGATAGTGAAGACCTCCCTGATATGAGTAAAATTATTCCAGGGTTTGAGAAGAGTAGCCGAAAAAAAGAGCATGAATCGTCGTTATTTGGGAAGAAAGGTGCGACCCCAAAATTGGACCTATTTTCCTTAGAAGGATTGGAAATTCCCAGCTTATTTTCGTTGCTTTCTAGTAAAACTACAACAAGCACAACCACACGAAAACCAAGCAACACCGAGCATGAATTTGACCGTAGTAGTGATTTTACACGACATCTTGAAGAACTTGAAAAGGACATGAATAATCATCAAGAGAGTTTTCTGGAACAATTTGGGGATAAGGTGACTATTCATCCGAAAAAGCATCTATTTCATGATCTTGGTGCTGCTTGGGATTTCAATGATGATGATGAGGATTCCTTGTTGGAAAATGAGTTCATCATCAATGATGTTAGTATACCTACAAATTATTATTTTTATTTTTGGATAGTACTGTTTTTCTAAAAAGTTTTTAATGTAATTTTAGGAGAGTGATGTTCCTGGAACAATTGAAAAATTGGAAAGGTATTTCAATCATCCAAGTAGAATTGATAAAATTGCCCGATTTGAAAATAAGGATTATCATGATTACTTTGAACCAGCATTTGATTCCTTTGAGTCGTTCGGACGGTTCAAAAGGGAAATCTACGGTAAAATTAAGGAGCATCTTAAAGATTTGAAGAAAAACAACATTTTGGGTCATAAATCATTAAACAATTTAATTAGCAAACCATCTGGAGACATGCAAGCACTCAAACCAACATTTGCTTTAAGTAAGATGGGACCAAATGAGTTGAAACGTAAATGGAAGCAGGATCAAAGAGGATTGGTGGAAGCACATCGTAAATTGCTGAGGTCGGACGATTTATCCAGGAAATTTTATAAGAAACATCCCAGCTTGCGTCATCCACGTGATCTTCGCAAGTCAGACGAAGAAGAGGAAGAAGTCTACATTCCCCAGTCGAATCTGTCGAATACAATTCTGGGTAGATACAATTCGAAATTAAATTGGGATGAATGGCAGCCTGCAGACATCCTCAACTTACCGAACAACTATCGCGTCCTGCAGTTGGGAGTTCGCGACGAGCGAATAGACTTCGACGACATCCCGATACGAACAAGGACGCGGATCCATGGCAGAAATGCGAGGCACGTCGACGAAGATGCCATCAATTCGATGGAGAACGCCGTCGACGATTTCCTCAACACGGTCGAAAAGGATGCGCAGTTTACGGCGCCGTTACTCGATGAAGAAGAGGACGCGTACTTGCTTGTTTGGCCATCGCGCGACAAACTAGCGATGCTGCGACAAAAGAACGGAGACACCGAGATTGTAATACATCGCGAAAGCCCCCAGGACAACACCGTCAGCGAATCGAGCGATGATGTCGATTCGAACACGTGCCTTGCCGTCGATTTGAACGCCAGCCAGAAAGACAACGATGCGACAACAAAAGGGTACGTTGCTCCTGTATCTGAAGCCGCGAGCGACGATGACAATACGACCGACAAACACGAGGACAAAGATGTTGCGGATGCGATTATCAAAGGCTTTCGTTCAGGTGAGAAGCGCGTCAATCGTAGCGAGTATGTGCAGAAGATTCCTCCGAAGGGAAAATCGTCAGAGGGAGGCCACAACGGGAGGAATTTCAAATTTACAATAGTTGGTTCGATTGTCAGAGGATTCAATAGGTTTATCAAAACGCTGCATAAGAAAGTCGACACCTTTTTCAAATCTGTCGAGTAAATTTTTTAACTGATACACAATATTGTATAATTGTTGCATATCATAGAGTTTTGATGGAATAATAAATATCTTCTACTGGTTGTCATTTAATGGTAGTTGTAGTAAACAAGTTTTGCGTGCAAGGCATTGCAAAAAGTGTACTCACCATCTCATTTTCTTTATTGTTTGCTGAGCACCACTGAAGTGAAATGCATTAGGATTATGTTTGGTCAAACTGTAGGCGTTGATTTATTGCCGATAAAATGGGATCCGCTTTTAATAGGATTAATGGACGCACGAAGTGCTGGTTCTTGCTTTATATGCGACAACATGCGCCATGCCAGTCAACATCATCATCCTCTCTGGAGACGGTTCAATTATAATAGCTGTTAGATTAGTGACAAATAAAATGGTATGTCTGAAAATTTCTTTACGCGCCGTGCAAAAAAATCTCTTTCGGGTAAAGTCAGGGCTAGATCATTCCACAACTCCTCCACTTACAATATGTTAAACATCTAAGTGTTATTAGTTTATATTCCAAATTTGGTGGAAATCGGTCAAGCCGTTTGCAAGAAAATCGCGTTGGAACTAAAAAAGATCAATTCCCATTATTTATAAACATTAATAATTTATGAACAAATTGATTCCCGATGTTGTAAATTTCTAAATATATCCATGAATATATAATAAACAATCCCTGAAAATTTGAGAGCATTTGGATCATTGGTTTCGGAGATATAGATGAAAATGTGTTAAGAGAACTGGTTCATTTCGAGTGAACTTGATTGACAGCTTCCCCGAAGAAGTGTTTACTCACTTGCGGTCAGCGCCAACAATGAAGCACCAACAGTGATGCACCAACAATGATGCACCTGCTACGGAATGCAAGAAATACAAGAGTAGAATAGAACATAATAGAATAATAGAAGGCGCCTAGTAAGTTTACATAACAAGTGTATTTTTTGGCGCTTAATGTTAAATTTCCATAAGAAATGTTTTTTCATATAACTCAAGAACTATTGGACCGATTTTGATGATCAAAAAAGCATTTGAAAGGGCATGATTTAAGCTTTGACTTGTATAAATTAGGTTTTTCAAAACACGATGTTATTGCTTTGTAATTATAAAAACAAATTGAATTGCATATCCCTATTGAAGTTCTCACTTTAACGAATGAATAGTAATTTGTAATTTAATTAATGACTATATTTTAGAGAAAATAAACAAACAACGCAGAAAATGATTGTGATATCCTTACCTGAATAATCCCCAGAAAATAATTCAAAGAGGAATCATTTATGAATAGAAGGTACGTGAAACTGTAATCTTCTTTATTATCTCTTATGTTTCCATACACACACATAGTGTTAACGATTTTCGCCTCGTCCTGTTTGTTCTTTTATCATTTTAAGGTGTCACATAACTAACAACAAATCGTTCATCCCTGGCAATGATTTAACGCCATATCTTACGAACAGCCTCTAATAATCTCTGGAATGGAATGTTATTCAGATGTCATTGTGTTGCTGGTTTTTACTTTCTTAGCGTTTACTTTATTATTCTTTGGTTTCATACTTGTCATTTTAGCTTATATCTTATTTAATATATAACAACGTGAACAGCCGTAACTATAACTAGAGGTACTCTGGCAAACTACAACATGTTTTCTTGTCTCACATGATTGCATGACGAAACAATTCTCATTTTCTTAGTTTAGTTTTTTTTTCATCATATTTTTTTCTCGCATTTTTTCATTTTTTTACTCTGGTAATAAGTGTATAAATACAAAAGGCTGCTAGCGTCATTGCTCTGCATCTTTTCAGCATCATCTTGTCAACAGGACAATTCATCAGGTCTTCATCCCAATCAATTCCGCATGTAATTTATCAGCCATCAATCTTAATGTCCATTCGTGATAGCGTGTTGACATTTTGAGCCCGAAGAGATGTGCATGACGAAAACTAAACAATTTCTCATCTTGAATTAACAACAATATCTACAATACAATATATATTACATTATATATTGTATGTGTATATATATATACTGCAATTATCAATTGGTTTAACAATACAACATTAATTTTTATTCATTTTTTCGTTCTCTTTGGTTTTGTTTTCTCATTTGTTTCATGTTCTTCGTTCTTACACCTTCAATTTTTCATCTTTTCGAAAAATTTAATAACGATGAGTGGTTTTGCATGACTTCTTCATTTTTCTTCAGTAGTTGTTCTTGGCTTGCAAACAATAGATTTTATCACTAGCTCATTTTCATCAAATTCATTTGCAAGTTTCAATTTTGAATTTTGTAGTGAGTAAGGCCGAAAAATTTCCTAAATTTTCGTGTTCACTTGCGTAGATAACATCAACCAGTTGAGATGTTATTATCCTGTCTCGATTCGAAAATGGTGGAATGATGGTCAATGAGCTCGATTAATTGTATTATCGTTTTCACTTGATTTTCTTGATTGATTACACGTTGTTGACAGATCGTCGTTCTTCATTGTTTCAAGTATATATAATACAAAGGGAGTTTTCAACAGAAAAACATTCGATACTAAATTGTACACGATTAAGTGGCTCCACTTCAAGATTGTAAGGACTAGATTAAAGTTTATATAGTGTCGTTGTCTCCATTTGCCTTATCAATTCATTGGGTAACATCTTACATCGATTTCAACATGTTCGCGAAAACCACGCAGAAAACAACATTGGTTGATGAGGATACGTACGAAATTAGGTTTGCAATCGCCTTATCATCTCCTTTTCGCCATCAACATATTCGTAAATATAAGATATTATCACACTCTCTATTTAAGATTACATTGCTTATGATTTTCTCCACATTGAGGTGATTAATAACAATAATGATGACTGCGCAATCAATTGCGCGTCTTACGGATAATTAATTAATGCAGTTAGTTGGTGCTTATCCTAATTGGTTACAATGTTATTTGAATAGGTATAGTACTTTGCATTGTAGGTTGCATTCACTTGTATAATCATTTGGTATATATACAATTAAAAATCGCGCCAAACAATAAGACAATAATTGCAATAATAGATTGCATACCGATTGATTCTCCTTATACGTCGTTTATGTTGTCGTGTTCATTTTGTCTTGTATTGTTTTGTTCTTGTCGTGTGTTCGTTTTGTTTCTAGGCGGATACAAATGCGTTTGTTCGATTTTGATCACCCAAATTCCAAGCTATTTATTATTTATTGTATGTTATTGATTTCCACGTTTATAGATTCGTCGCTAGAGTCGGCTCATGTAACAACAATATAACACGTAACGTTTCGTCATATTTGGTAATTATTTTTTTGAGTTGAGATTACACGGTGATTTTCGGCTTCTTCTGCATGAATTCGTCGGATTTGATGAAACAGCGTTAATTATACTCGTACACGATATTCAATGAGCAACGACACCAATAAGAGATAAGTAGATAATTAGTGATTTCATTTCGTTTTTAAAATACATCGACACTACCCTTACAATTTGCATATCTAGCTGCTACGATTTGTTTTTCATCATTTTCTTTAGATAGACAAAGACATACGTTTAAGATATACATTCTATACATACGCTAATAGAAAGAGAGAGATAATGTGTTTATGATATCGTTTATTTATTATTAGTATTATTATTTGTTTAGTATTGTTTGCTCTGCAAAATGTAATTTTTAAATATAAGTAGATAGAACTCTGTATTGTGTTAGAATTGCGTAAATAAATGTCAGAATAATCTTGTTGGTTAAATTATTTATAGATTTATGAATAATAGTGTTCTCCTTCAATATATTTAATATTCTCTTTTATTATATATCCTCTGCGTTTCTGAATATAGATAGTTATTTGTTGTTTTTATCTTTTATTTTAATTGACACACATATTATAGATATAAGATGTAGTAGATAAGAGTTAAATTTAGCTGAAAGCAACTTGATGTGATGACACATCAAGTGAAGACAAAGCGAAATGAGGCTTGAAGTAATTAAGAATAGTTATGCTCGTGAATCGTGGGCACGTGAAGAATTTCATAATTAATTGAAAAGTGCATGTTAAACGGGTGCAGTGCATTAAACAAATTATAAAAGAAATTGGTATTGAATGGCAATTAAATGCAAGTGCAATTAAACAAATAGCTAAGTTCCTAACGAATTCATTTTTTTTTTGGGTTTCTTACAAGACTCGAATCAAATCCGGGTGTTTCTGATATTAGACTTGCTCGAATTTTTATCCTTGTTGGTCAACCGTTTTCTTACGACACGTTTACTCGACACGAAGTGCGAACGTACCTGCAGGAAGCCCCATCAAATCTTATTATGTGGTGCAAAATGACTCCTGGTCAATAACGGAATTTGGAGGCTTCTTGCAAGTGCAAGACGCGCAAGAGACACTGAGAAATATGCATACATTGAGACAGACAGATATAGATGGATAGAGAGTAGTGTAGTTAGAGAGACGACAAGTACGAGTACGACAGCAAAGTTATAACATCTCCGATTGTAGATTATCATATAATTTATACGGTAAACATTAAAGAGCACGACAATGAACAAAAAACAAAACGTTGCTTTTTGTAGGTACTCCAAAGCAAATCGATGCCACACTCAATCATTGGATTGGATCAATCAATATTGGAATTTGGTGAATTTCGTCCAACGATCATATTTTCGTATAGTTTTAGTCTCAAAGATAGAACACGCATGCAACGATCATAAAAAACAAATTAGAGGATTAACTATGTCGCATTAAAGCCTGACATGGGTGATTTTCGAAGAATTGAAGTTGATGGTTTCATCGTCGATGGGAAGCATTTTCTGGGTGATTGGACCAAAAATTTTGGGTAATGTTTCGCATCGACGAAGCGCCTCTGAGTGTTAATCCTTGTTTGGTAACACTGAAAAGGCAGTTTGGTACATAGTGTAGGAATTTGGATGACTATTTGTAAATTAATAACGGCGAAATTCTTGTAGGTCCGTGCACGCTCCGGACGCGAAAATCAAATCTGTCCTCACCAAAAGTGTAAACGTGGTGTCTAGTTAGGTGTGAGTGTTCGCAGATGAGTGTTGCATTTGGATAATCGTCTAGTATTACTTTCATCGTTAAGTTACCTGCAGTTTCGCATGCAACGAAATTATGAACCAATCAGATACATCACACAAATAAGATGCACGTCTTCGTGCGATTACGAATAGCGCTCTTCCAAATCACACTACACCAATTTGTTAAATATTTGTTATTTGTTTATCGCAGTCTCTTTAAATATGTTATTGGTTACTCCTCTCATCGTCATCGTTATCATCATGCATTTCGTCGATGTGCGTGCGATCTGTGTGCACATCCTTGCTTCGACTTCATCATCTCGGCTGGGATTTCTTGTTTAGTTCTTGTTGGGTTGAAGAGGGCTCCTTTCAGTGGCCTTCAGCTGCGCGACATACATCCGGGGGATAAACAATAATTTGGTGATGCAGTGCGCTATATCTTCGCTCTGATCGCTTCTGACTATACGCAAAACAACAATCAAATTGGTTCGAATTCAACAGACTCAAAAAGCACGTCCTCGCAACAATTCTCGTTTCATACTTTGTTTTTGCACCACGTGAGTACAAGTAGATTCCTGATCTGCATTATCGTCATCATCATCATCGTCATCATTGTCTTCTTCGTCATCGTCCTCTTGTTTGCATTATTATATACCATATTATAATTCACATTTTATAAAAATATTAAAATTATAACAAATCGAATCGATCACAGGTATGCTATGTTTAGTTTTTTTTAGGTATCGTTATCATCGTTTTGGTTGACTTGTTTCTTGCTACTCTGCATGACGACATTTTCATTTGTGTTTCCTATCTTGTTTCTGCTGCAAGAAGCACGCATCCTGCACACTTCCTGTACACTTCCTGTCTAATCCTGCACTTACATCTCTCACCGTTCGGTTTATATTTCATAAACAAGCTCTACTACATATGCTAACTACTTGTATGTATGGTATTTTATTGCAATTTGTTTAAAGCAGCCTTGTCTCGTCCACGATGTTCCTACACATATCAATCAAACAATCAATCAATCAAGTGGTCTTGCTCGCTCGCTCTCTCTCTAGCTACGTGTGTAATTCTGCAATTCGGTAATTAATGATGTCAATCACTCTCTCGCTACGTCTTCAGCGTGAATTCTTTCTTTGCTCTCGATGGCCGGTTTCCTTTCGGCTGATTTCTGTCCGTTTGGTTGCTTGCTTTTCGCTTGGAGTTGTTTGTCGAGGCCGCGCAGTTTATTGCCTTTAATTTTCGCTTTAAAAATTGTTTTGCATTTTTCTTCTTCGTTTTCTTTATCGTTTTTTTGTACACCTATATACGGGGGATTGCTAGGGAGTGGTTAATTGTTGGTAGGGTTGGTTAGGTGGGTCGGTTGCTCGGGTTGGTGATGGTGGTGGTTGTTGTTGTTGTTTGTTGTCGCGTGTGATATAAATGCGCTCATTGCATCACGCATTTACTCTCTATCTGTGTCTTGAGTTCGTTTACTTGTGTTTCTATCGTATTCTTCAGCTCTGAAACAGGTATCATTACATCAAAAAACAGACAAATACACAATTATCAAGATCAGGTCAACAAGCATACACATCAATAATAGGTCCTCATTCATACACACATATGCACAGATCGGATTTCTTTGAGATATGTTGATGGACGTGTGTGAACATAAACGATAAGAAACAATGACAACATAAACATCGTTATCGTTTTGATCATCGTTGCAAATTGCTACACATCTAAAGCTGAAATTGTCGTCCGCAAATTCTTCGTATAAAAACATTTTTATCATGGATTTATTTGACAGGTGCTCAAATACATAACGAACTCAATAAAAACAATATAAAAATAAAGGTAAAAGTTTAAATCATCAGAGCGTTTGACGCGTATTTGTTGAAATGCTGCTCCCATAGCTAAATAAATTTCCCATTGAGATTTGATCCCTCGCGAAGAATTGAGAATGTTTGCATGCGAAGCAAACACTCGCGAACACTTCTTTTCGCTTCTTGCCAACTGTGTGACAAGTAAGTTTGATTTCATTCAAGTGCAATTTAATGTTGTCGAGGCAGAAGTGTCAAGAAGTGCCAGAATAAACATTACAAGTTGGAATGAAAGGGATAACGTTCTGTTGGCGATGCCGGAATAAAGAATGAGGTATTCGTATGTGTGGATCGAATAAAAATTACTGAAGAATCCTTCCAGGACGACACCTCGGGATTTTCTTTCGGTTCCCCAAAGGAAAGTTCTTCTGCAAAAGTTCTTAAGTGTCAGCATCCATTCTCAGCTATGGGATTATCCTTTTTTGATCGCTATTTTTTTGCCACATGTCGCTCTGATAATTCAAATCGTATAAACTAATCAATTACAAAACATAATCGTAAATATAATAAATGTAAGGAGTAAAATTGTTGCGTATAGACATATTTGAAAATTCTCTGGAAGCTAGAACGTTGATGACATACGAGTATGCAAAACATTGAACAACAATTGAAGAACATTTAGTAACAATCAGAGTTATAGAAATTTGTTGTGTTCCATTGAATGAATGAATGAGCTTCAAGATTCAGGAAAAGTGAAAAGTAAAGAAAAGAAAGAATATAGATTGAAACGAAAGTTTGAAAATTCGAGAACAGAGAAAAATCAGCATGCTATTTCCCTATGGGGTTCGCATCATTTTGTCTTTGCGTCTCTTTTTTTTGGCAACACAACTTTTCGTTCGTTTTTCGTCTATAGTAATTCAATTCCATACGTTAAGTCTGATAGTTTGTATTACTGTATTGTCATCAGTTATTTAATATTACAGGCCTAGTGAAGGCACATTACTTAAGATTGGGATTTTAAAACGTCATCCATTTTCGTTAATTATCAGTTTCGGCTTTAGATTATGTAATCGTTTCACAATTCGTGTGCATTTTTTCGAAACAAGACCAACAAATGTGATGTGGTGAACAACTAACCATCTATCGATATGCTACAATTGGGTGCTGGTGTAAAAAATTGTTTATATCAAATTTGGTCGATGTACGGTGGTTGCGTTGATTTAGAATCGTTTAAGATCAAAACTTACAGCTAACAAGTAAATTTTTCAAAATTACGTTATAACAACTAGTCGTGTATGAGCTCCCTTGGGGATATTAAAGTTTTGTTCGTTAGTTTGCAGTTTTTGGAACTTTTCGGAACCTTAAAATCCCCCGTGGAGAGCTCATTCTAGAACTATATGATGATAACATCCATCAAAGCGTTAAATGCTAACAATCTCGAAATAACATGTTAAAGTTGTAAACTACATCTAGAATTTTAAGGGTTCGTTTTAACGCTTTCAGGGAATAAGTTTCGTTGCTGGTGATAATACTATCATCAATTACGGTAAAATTGTGTGTTCAACATTAATTTTGAACTCTACATCGAATTAAGTATATGTCACATAGAGTTGAAATATTACGTTTGGATTGAATTCATCGAGTGCAAGCAACGCCTAGCGACTTACAAGATGTTGCACTTGTGTGCTTTAATTTTATTGAAACACTCACTTGTAAAATCGTCTGCCTCCTCAAGTTCGGCTTCAGCCGCGAGCTCTTCCGGTGTTTTCTTCTTCCGCATCAGCGGATTTGGTTCCTCTTGTAGCTGCTCTTGCACCTCTTCCTTCTTCTTGATATTGTACTGCAACAAAGAAGATGCAACATTAGATGCGATTACCACTCATTGAAGGCATTAGCACATTTTGTGGTTCCATCCAGGACGAGATGTTGAAAGTGTTGATCTTTTGGATCCTGCTGGAAAAACGCTAGGAAGATGAACATCAGCGATGTGATTGCGCCGAAATGTCTCAGGCACGTATTATATTTCTTCATCTCTTCGGAAATCCCTTAAGGGATGCTCGATGCTCCCGAACAGTGGCAGAATGGGCAAATTTACGTTGGTGACGTTCAGGCACGTTAATGCTGCATATCCGGAGTATTCCCTCAAAGGGAGTCAACCTGACTCCGTTAGGGAGTCGCTATAAACTAACGGACTCCCTACTAGAGTCAATTTGACCCCGATTAAGTTTCCGACGACACTGGATGCCGCTGCCTTCGTCGTCCTGGTTCTTCGAGTTGTTGGTTGTTTGGCGAGGACACGAAAGTTGCGTCGATATAAAGCCTGGAGTCGAGAGGGAACCCTGCCAAGAGGCATTCGCCGATGCTAAAAAATGTAATCGGTCGTTTCGGTTTCTTCCCCCCGTTTCCTCCCTCAACTCCCTTTTCCTTGTTTCCTCCTTGGTCATGTTTTTTTTTGAGCTGCACTCCCGTTGCTCATTTGGCCGCTGAGAATATTTACAACTTTGGCAAACTGCCACCAAACTCTAATCCGAAGAGCGCAATTTTTAGTTTTCAGTGCATGTATAATTCACATTGTTGTTGTTCGTTTTATGATGGGGGCGATTTTTCTTGTTTGCCCCCCAACTGGCATGCTCGAAAACGTACGTGAGCATTCCTTTGTTGCTAATTAAAGCTTTTGCTTTTAATTACAAAGCAAACTTGTAAATAATCGCGGGGAAATTCCGGTGTACGAAATTAAATAGCGTGCTTATCGTCTTCTTTTATGTTTCGGCTTTGCGCAATGTTTCCTATTATTTTTGTTTTGTTGCCTTCCTCGTCCAAGTTATGCTCTGCAGAAAATTCTCCTCGGAAACTTTGCACGGCTCCTTTGTTTCGAGAACTGAATGCAAATAACTTGATAATTTTTTTCGGAGTTATACGACTCTTTTGTGCCATTGTTGAAACGCATAATTTTTGTGGATAATTCACGCGGGATGTTTAGCAGGATCTTATTAAATTAATAATGTTGACCGAATATAAATGACCTTTTGTATGGTTGACTTTGTTTGGCGGGGTGCGCATAAACGCAAGTAATAAAGTGGAAAATGAATGATACCGAGGAACGCAAATATAAACATAAATATTTTGAACTTTGACACGGTCCAAAGCTTGTCACAAAATTACGACCTCTTGATATATGAGTTTTAGTATCTCTGCACCCGACAAAATGCACATTCTGCTGGTCGGGATCGCTTAAAAGTCCACCCTTATGGACCAAAGACTTTATGAATAATGCATATTTTCCAGCGAATGTACACGAGCAGTCTTGCTGGGAATTTAAATGCTGCCACTTTTCCACTTTGGCCCTTTGCCTATGCATGAAAGGTGCCCGCGGGTTCGAAATTATGTTATCATAACTCCAATTCCCCTCTTGGTGCTAAATAAAAAAGAAACTTAAATACGAGTGAATTATGCGCCAAGATAAGCGCGAAATTAAATTAGATCTCAAAGTTTATCTGAGGGGCGTCTATAATTTGGAGCAATTACAGAAAAATATGGCTTTCAAATTGCACCACAAATTTGCATTCCATGCTTGATACTGAGACAATTAATAATATCAGTACAAACCCGATAAGAGTTATATTCTGGGGTTTGACATATTGTTGCAAAATTACATCGAGTTCAAAACGAGAGAAATGATTTATTGCTGAATATTTCAAAATCGTATAGACTCCATGGCAGCAGGAAAATTTACGATCGTTTGTTCAATGCTTTACATTTATATGTATTCATTTTTTATTGCAACAACCGATAGATTTTCTTTAGATGTCCGTAAAGAAAGGAGGAAGGAATTTCTCGTGAAATACGAGGATATTTTTTGTTATCTCAGGTACATCTCTATACTCTATTTGCACAAGAAAGATACGTATCGGTAAAATTTTTATTTCAGGATTGTAAGATATCCAAAAATTCTTGAACCATTGATGTCAAATACAACTACAAATATCCCTGTTGTAAAAAACCTTTTATATTCTTTTATTATCCTTTTATGTGCCTTTTCTACATGCTCTTAAATAAATCTTAATGCTGAGGGTCCTGGAAAATGTTATATGATATGCAAGACAAGGTACATTTTCCAAGCAACTTTATAACATTTTAAATTGTAAAATATTTGAATAAATCTTCTGCATTAATAAGTAATGCATGAATACGAATGAGAATGAACATTATAAGAGAGAGTTGTCTTCTGCATTTGAAAAATCATGAACAAGGAGTAAAACTTGCAGGATGAGAAGGAAACGACAGGAAGAACAAAGTCATAAATTTTATATCAACCAATCTTATTTTACGAGCGCAAAGAAGATATTGCAACTATTCTGCAATGCACCATCCACTATTTTAGTTTTTACGCTTTAAATAAATTTGAAAACTTTGCAAACTTGTCTCGTGAAATGCATTTCGCAAGCAAATTTGTTTAATCATCCTTAAAATGTAACACGTTAATTAATAGCTTCAAGTTTATGAAGTGGGAAATAAAAATAGCAATAAACTCTCTGCCCTCTAACATTCTCCTCTTGACGCGCTAAATTAGCCGCTATTTTTGCATTTATAGGCTTTTGAAGGCGAATTTTGCGAAAATGTAAAAGTATTTTCCCATTCATTATGGTTTTCCGTTTTTATCTTGCGGAGTAAAACATTGCGTGCGTCCTCTGCAAATGGAGCATATCCGCTCACGTATTTTTTATTCGCGAGCTTCGCTGAAAATCAATACGATATTTCATGCTGTTGTTGATAAGCTTGTAACACACAACAAGGTATTTGCTGGCTTTTAGCAAAAGCTGCCGTGTTGCAGTCATCGATAACACGGCATATTTCATTGCGTTTCCGCGTTTTTTCTCTCCAGCCATAGTTTTTCCGTTATCGTTTTTTTACTGTCATGGAAATAATCATGATGCCGAATAAACAAACGGGCAACATTTTGACGAATTATGGCTGCTGCATTTGAGCGCCACCGTTCACACCGAATTTCTGCACGTTCTGCACACATCGAATTGGATTGAATGCGGTATTGACTTGGGTATTAGTATGCCGTTTCGATCCAATTAGCCAACGTGTAATTAATTTCATGCCGAAGCGGAAGGTTCCAAAACCGGGGCCAGCAATCAAATTGAAATGAAACGTTGCCAGCGTCACAGCAAGAAATTCCTAATAGTTTCCCATTGTTTGAATGGCAATCGAAATTATTCAATCGTGAATTGATGTTATTGTTCGATTTTGATTGGTACATTTGAAAAGTCAGATTGATTTGAACCAGCCTTCATCCAAAATGTTAATTTTCATGGCTTTCACCTTTTTGATTTTTCATATTCAAAGTCCTGCTGATGAAAAAGCACTGATGAAATTATTCTTTATTGGAAATTCATAAAAGTTTTATGTCACCTTTTGGCTCATGTTTCTATCTTCACATTCAAGGTCTGAAAAATGTCCAAGAGAAAGTCTTGGAAGGTAATGTAATGGATTACTAATTGGAGTACTCAGCAGGATGTCAAGTGTTCTAAAGAGGTATTCGTTTGAAGCACATGAGACCAATACAATTGCGACTTCATGCCATGGCTCAGATGTCTTCAAGTACAGATGCATGAAGCACGAACAAAGGCAATGTACATTCGCTTCCGAGTTGTCTGCTGGGTACATAGTAAAAATATAAATTTTCAAGATAACTTCAGAGGGGACAAGTCGCATCTTAAAAGTAGATTCACGTACAAGTCTATCTATGATCACGTATATATGTTGCCAGTTTTTTACCCTTACAAGTCACCTAAAAAGCCTTTAAGTCCCGACAATTTCATCCTTTCTAACGTATGTGTCGACAAAATATCTAGGACAATGTATTTTGTAAGAGTAGTTGTTTCTTATTGACCTAGAAACTTTGTTGTATTCGACAGTGTAAAAAGACGACAAGTGACTTTTAAAAAGATGTGGACATAATAGAAAAGCTGTCAATATGGTAAAAAGCCTTGCGTTTTAAAGCTTTTTTTAGGTTGAAATTTCAACGAGTCTGGTATAATAATTTAGAGAAGTTTTATCTTCAGGGAATACGATATGCTATATTATATTTTAGAAATATGAAATAATGAGTGAAAATTTTGTCCCCTGAAAATCGTGGGATAACAGATATTTAGCTCATTATCTTTTGGACCTTCTAAAGTTGAGAGTGATATTCACTTAGTTCCTAGAAAGTTTCCCCCAACCATATAAGGTTCATTTACCAAAAAAGTGGAAAGTTTCTTCCAAAATTCCATTTAGGAAAGTACCATACGCTTCAAACTTTTGGATTTATCTTCTAAATTATTCAATACTATCTAGTGCTGCTAAGATGTATATCTTTCTAGATGTAATAGAAAACACCATTTAGAAAATGAGGGTCTTGACTTGATATTTAAAAATCCGTGGAGCAATTTATCATTTTTAACTTTAAAAGCTCAAAGCTCTTCCATCACAGCCATCTACAAATAATAGTAATCAACTCGAATCCAAGTTGAACACTTAACATGAATGCCTCACTTCTGCCAAGTATGCCAGCATATAAATTACTCGTCCGTGTTGGCGGTTTGCGGTTGTATCTACATCTTCCTTGCAAACTGAATGTTCCTGCGAAATGTCTGTGCATTTTCGCGCCGGGTTAGCAATCAAGCAGCCCATGGGGGCTGGCGCTAATGCAAAAATAATCTACTGTAATTTGCTAGTGTTCGGCGGGGAGTTTTTTTGCTTCATTGTTTTCCACTTCGTTAGCATAGTGCGTTGGGGGGTAAATATAGGCTATCAGGAAGGCGAGTAATTATGTCGTGCAAGTTATTGCCTTGCTTTACGGCCTGATAAATTTTCAACGGCTTCGTGTGCTTTTCCATTAAAACTGTTTTGTTGCGTTGCATAACTTAAATGTGCCCGACAAATGTATGTCACTCACCAAACGCACGATTCGTCGAAAGAAAAAAATAACATTTTTGCCATCAATTAACATTTTGCAATTCAAGAGGAATATAATTTGCATATTGATTTGATGCCTTCTGTTATTTAACATGCTAAGAAGAAATGATTTCCAATTAACATTTCTTCAGAAAAAAATGAGTTAAATTTCTTGCAATTATGAGTAACAGAATTTTGCACATTGGAGAGTCTGCAATTATAATTGACTCATGAACAAATTTTATCAAAAATTCATAAGAGATTTGTGGGAACAACCTGAAATATGAACGAGATTGCAATGACCTGATTATAAATGAAAACAAATGAAAAACTAGACATTATCGGAAAACCCACATAATTTACAGTGCACTGTTCGTAAGGCTTTAAATAAATATTCGCCGAGTGCGTAAGTGTGTAAGTAGATAATGTATGTTCAACGTTGTTGTTCACTTGATACAATTTCAGGCATGCACTTGTTAAAGCTAATACGCTGGAACTGAAATGGCGATTGTGCGAGCAACCGTCAGCAGGTATATTATTTATGCCCGGCTCGCTATTTGCGTTGGCGGCATTCAGTTCTCAACTCAAAAGCGCTGAGTTTTACTATCATCCACACAATGGCAATAAAAACACCTCCGCGCTGCTGCCGCCGGCCGGGTTCGCCTCTTCGCGTTACAATCGTATGGAAATCGAGTAATTGCTTGTGGCGCTCGTTTCGATTAGGATTACGAGGTTGCAAAGAGCTGGGGCTGCTGGGGGTGGTTGTGCGGGGGTGGCTGGTCGTCGGTGGTAGCAGCGATGCGCGAAGCGATAGGAAAATGCATGCATCTATTATACGGAGCTAGTTTACGCTTGTTTATTCAGTGCACTTGCGAATTGTAGTACCTAGGCGATTATCTCAAGTGTACAATAGTTAGTGTTTTCCTATGCACTGCAATGGGAATCGTATCCTTTTTTCAGGATGGATAGAATTTCGAATGTAAACATTCACAAGGATAATGCAAATTATTGCGTGGCAGTCCAACAAGTTAATTTAGAATTAGGTAGATGATGTAATATAAAATGTAGAGTGTAGTTTTTGATTTATTTGCTAAAGAATGATAAAGATTGATAGATATAAAAAAATAAACTATTTTGAATTACTGAAATCATAAACTTAAATAGTTGTTGAAATATCATAATATATTACTTAGGAATTGCATTTGACCGGCGCCTCCACCAAAAAAATGTATCTAAAAATGAATTTCTCCTAATTTTAGTTAAGTTGCATTGAATAAACTATTATATACAAGGGGAAATTAATAAAATTTAAAATATATACTCAACTAAGTTAATAGAATTCGGAAAATCAGCAAACTAAGTGAGTAAAAAATCAACAAACTGCGTTACAATATAAGAAATGAATATATATCATGAAATTTTGTTTAGATTAGTTTCAATTTTGTTAAAAATTTGATATTTATTCCACTTGTATATTGTAGAGTGGACTATCTAAATGATAAACTTAAATAGTTGCTGAAATATCATAATAAGCTAGCTAGATATTATATTTGACCGGCGCCTCCACCAAATTAAAATTGACCAAAAAATGAATTTCTCAAAATTTTCTTTAGATTGTGATGAATAAACTTATAAAATACAAGTGAAAACTGATAACATTTAACATGTATACCCAACTATATCAATAAAATTCAGGAAATCAGCAAAATGAGCCAATAGATACGTAACAAATTGCGTTACAATAAGTATACTTAGATTAGTTTCGAAATTATTAAAAATTTGCAATTAATTTCACTTATGAATTTAGATATAAGTTTACTGAATTATTGAAACCAATAATTTGAATAGCTGTTGAAATATCACATTACCTTGCAGCAAAATACCATAAAAGTGCATTTGAGCGGCGCCTCCACCAAACAAAAAACTACCGAAAAACGTAATTTCTCGAAATATTCATGCAGATATATCTTATTCGTTATTGATATTGACTAAATACAAAGGAAACCCAATAAAATTTATTACGTATATTTAACTATGTCAATGGATTTTGGAAAATCAGCAAAATGTGCTAATAGAAACTCAACGAACTGCGACTGGATCACAAATATTGAAATACATTACAACAAAATAAATGATAATATATCATGGTAGTATAGTTGGCTTAATATGCAAGTGATTGTAATCCGCTAATGATTGTTTTCAGCGCTTGGCATTTGTATCAGCACGAACCGTCGCGATATTCGTGTGAAAATTTTGCTGGAAACGTACAAACCTCGAAGCATGGTGGCGCATGGAAAGGTGGTGGTAGGAAGCAAACGGGTGAGTGAGGGTGAGAAGGCAAACGTTTACTACGTTTGCAGTTTTGTTCAATTGCGTGGTGTAATTGTGTGCGTGATGAAAATGCGCCAATTCGAACGCGCATGTAAATGCGTGTATTTGCGCGCGCCCAATGTTGGAATGTAACACAGAGCACGGCTGGCAATTTCTACGCTTCGTTAAGCCCTTAATACTGCATTAATATTCAGCAGTTATTTTAAATTAAACAATTCCTAATGCCCGCAAAGAGCGTTCTAACCCATGGTCGCACACGCCAATCGAGTAGTATTTTCGGCCGGGTAAATGTGCGTGAATTTTCGCCGAATGACGAATAAAAATTTACGTGCGACCTTGTTTTTTGTCGAGCCAATTCAAAAAATTGTCCCGATCCTTTGTACGAACGCACACAAAATGCATTATTCATTCGCTATTTTTTATCTGCTTTGCTCGAGTAGCTTTCGTACCATTCGTTCAATGATGTCAACAAATTCATTAATTTTAAGCTGATGGTGACACTTCCGGACTGCATATTTTCATCCAAGGTGTTAACAATGAGATGATGCTTGGTTGGTGATAATTTCGCGGAGATTTATGTCGGTGAAGATGTTATTATTGAAAACTAAAGTATTTACGTACCTTATCTCTTATTTCCTGCCTCATCTTTTCCCTCTCTTCCTCCATCTTTCGGTGCTTCTCTTTCCGGCGTTCCTCGGCCTCGCGGATGGCTTCCTGGCGCTCCCGCTCGGCCTCCTCCTCTTTCTCTTTATCGTCGCCATCATCGTCACCGCCGACCGCTCCTGCAAATTAATTAGCGCCATCATTAGCCGCATTAATTACCGCTGACGTTGCGTGTAAATGTGTGTGGTGTGGAGAAAGTCTGCGTGTTCGAGGGATGGAATGCAGAAAATTCTTCCTGCCTCGAACCCCACCGTCAACACACAGCTTTTTGATTACCGTACACACTCTTCTACAAGTTTCCGGTTGTCATTTGAGTCATGTGTCCTAGTAATACAAGAAGAGTACATTCACAATGAAGGAGGGCAAAACAAGGCAGCAAGAAACTAACGAATGTAATTAAAATACTCATTAGTGGTTCGCAAATATGAAACTTGACGTCGGGAAAAGTTGCAGCTCGCACATATTTACCAATTAGAAAGTTAGAATATAAACTGTCACCATAAATTCAAATAAGAACTGATCGAACTGGTGCGGGCAAGTTTATCGCTGTTTGCGGGGATGCATTCGCCTCAAACGATGTTTGTCACGGGAAGCAGCTCTTCCCGTATCTATTGCGGTCGATAACGCACTCACTCTCCAAGAAATTGCCCTCAGGCTGTTGTATTTAACCGCAAAACACGCCCACTCGTATTTACGTAACATTCCGTCGTCTCGCGCCAATAAATTCGCCCCGAAATGGAGAGGTTTTGCAAGACTAAAATAGCCGCCCGGACTAATTAAACAACCAACTAATCATACACTAACGCCAGCGGAGACAGCAGACAATTTCGAAACTAAATTCGGCCGACAATACTTTGCTTAGAAAATGCCTCCCGATGGAAGGATTTAATCAGTTAATTAATTATTTTGCTTGCTACGCGAGCAAATGATACATCTCTTGAGAGAGGCGCAAAGAAAACGACGTAAAACTCTCGTGGCAAACTTTTGATTAATTAAACGGGCATGCTCATATTTTTTCGATTCGGGAAGCTCGGCTGTTCATTCGTGCAGATTAATCAACACCAGCGTCCAATTAGTGCTTTATTTGCTCTTCCTTGCACGCGCATTTTGTAGTTGTTTCAAGTATTTTTTCATCCCCGAATTTTCATTGGTCCTCGTGGATCAATTTAATTGATCCCGAGCATCCACCACGTGCAAATATTTAAGTAATGAACAGCGAGGAATTTTTGGGACACTGAATTATAAAATTCAACAATGAACGGGTTGACATGACAGTGGCATTTAATTAATTTTATATGAAATTCCGATGTCACATTGGCATCCAATCCCCCATCCCCATTCCCTAGGATTCCAAAATGTCAAGATGAAGTTAAATATTGGAAAAGCTCGTCGATTGCAAAAGGCGGCTTCAAATTATAATTGAATTAACTCGCTCCCACTTCGAGATGCGGAAAGGCGTCGACAATTTCCACATCTCGAACCTAATTTCAACTCAATCAAGAGCGCTGCACGTTAATTGTTATTAGTACCTATTAGCGCCCTTCCATCCTGCTTCGTGGCCGGGCAAAAGGCCGCCAGCCTTCGAAACACCCCACTAAAAAATAAGTTTCGCGAGAGGCGCCCATCACGAATATACCAATTTCCGGACGGGCGACGCACAAAGCGAACAATGTCTGCCATTGATGGCACAAGGAAGTTAAGTGCTCTTTGAAATCCAGTCCGATCTAATTACGTTATGACGACGCGCCGGAGTTCGCCGTACGGGAAATCACATTTCGGTGTCACCCGTACATCAACATCTCTCCTCTGCCCTCGGATATCTATCCATCTATCTATCTATCTGTTCCTGGGAGTGTCACCAAGAGTGCTCCAGATGCTGGATGGAACGCCATGCGAGTGCTTCTACGATGCGGTTGCACGCCTGATTGAGACCTAAATTCGCCAGAAGCACTCGCTGTATTTGGCGAATGGTTCTCGTTGTTGGTGTGTGTGCACATTGCTCGAATTTCCACCGCCACGTATCGTTTACACATGGTGGCCTAGTTGAAGATGGCGGTAAACAGCACTCGTATTATAATAATACACGTTCAAGATGGTGCTGCACACAAAAGTGATGTTCAATAAACGCCCCCGCTAAGATTTTCCGCAAACATTCAAGCGACGTGCTGAGTTTTTCCCGCTTGGTAAACATCTCGGCCAGCGTCGCAAACAACTCGATTAAGTTGCTCGCAAATGAACCCGAAGACTCTACAGGATAATAGATACAATGAGAGTCTCAAAAAACACGAGGTCAACTTTTTAAGAAAACTTGATTTTGATAATTACACTATAATTTCATGATGATCTCATGGTAATTTTTAGTGTAATTGAAAATATTGTAAATTATGATTTGATTGACTGATAATTAGCAGAAAATTAAGGATAGTAAAATTTTGATATTCAATTGAGTGGTCGTTAAAAACCGCTAAAATTTTTACAAGCATTCCTATCAAGGTATTTGAGGTATTTCAAAGAACCTAATGAGTTTTCCATTTTTGATTGCACAAGGCTTAGATGGAAAGCTAACTAATTGGAGCTTTGTTCCTCCCTGGATGGAAAGTGAAAAGGAAACATTAAATGAATTTGCCATTAATTATATCGGCCCTCAAAGTTAACTGCTTCATTTGCATGTAATTTCCGTAATTAATAGTTTCAAGAGGTGCGCTATTAGAGAATTTCAACTTTGCCATTTTGTGTTGCTCCAAAATTGAAATGCAGTTTAGTTTCACATCTTCTCAACGTTAAAATAAAAAACGATTTCTATTGACCCATTCAAAAATTTGATATTGCAAATCCAAGTTCATACAAATATTTTTTAATAACACTGTGAATCAATTAAAATTTCAATTTCCAGTTTCCCTAAAAGTTATTGAAACATTTTCATTAAAATGAATAAATCCCTACACGCATTTATAAAATAAAAGCGAATACATTGCATTGCGAAGTTGATAGGAGTGAAATATTCTCATTAAATAAAATGTAGTTCTGCAAGAAGCGCAAAAAGTCAAGCCATTACAGAAATCCATTCGGCGGCTGTAATTTATGAAGACATTTGCATTCGCAGTGCGAATCCCATAATACTGTTAGGCCATCTGCAATATGCACGAATAATACTACTTATGGCACATGGAAGTTGAGCTCGCTGGAGGCAATGTCATTGAAAAACAAAAGTTGCGCGTGAAATTGTGCCTGCTGGTTAGCACATACATCCGGTTTCATTCAACCCTTCTGCAGCCGCCTTCCATCTTAATTACGCGCTCAAATATATTTTATTATACAGGGTTGCTCGGCCCAAAAGGCGCGCGCAAAATTCCAGCTGGAGAGGAAAATGCGCAAAATCTGCACGCCTCGATGGCGCTGCACACAAATCCAATTAATACGCCAAGGTGGAATCTTTTGAAATTGAATCAACGAGTAAACAAAAATTTGCAAACTGACAGTATTACACTTCCAGTACTGCAATGCGATCCGTTCCGGATTTGACTCTCGAGCTGTTGTGAACTTTGTCAAAGGGGTTTAAATGCTATTTGCATGTACGTTCCGAATTCGGGCGCTGACATTTTATTTGCTAATTCCGAGCGTGAAGTTAGTTCGATGAGATTTCGCATGCGCAAGCGAACAACGCCCGAATGCAAATTACTTTCGCTAATACTGTTAGGAATTTAATATAATGAGATCGCGTCCGTTATTTTTTCCTCGATGGTGGAATTAGTTGGTGGTGCGGTCTTAACGGTAATAGCATCCTTTTAATTTCAAGGATAAACAATAATCCGACAATAAGTGTATTGGATTTGAGCGAAATGAAGTGCAAACAAGAACGCTCCGAGCAGAATGCAGGGGAAAAAAGTTAAGTGGATGGAATTAGTTGTGCCTCGTGTATGTGGTTGCACTGAAGTTGTTGGAAAAGTGCAGGCCGCAGGACGAGGCGAATCGACGTACTCTATTGGATGGTTGTGGTCGATGGCAGGTTTTATTTTCGGCTTTTTGCGAGTTTATCATGGAGGTCGGAACTCTCTCGGAAGCGTTGGCGACAACTTGGGGAAACTTTCGGCAATTAGACGGGGAATCAATATATTAGCACTGTTGAAGAACAATGCGCACGGAAATTGTTCGTTTCCTTCCTTTGGGAGTAGCTTCCAGGCTCTCTTCATTTGCCCGCACGTACTTGAAATTTCATTCGACAGGATGGCATTTAGATTCTACTAATGGCATCCATCAATTCCAAGTTCACAAGCCTTCAATTTATTTTATTTGCGTTATCCTTTACTCTTCATCTGATTTTCCTAGTAAATTTTGTTTCTTAAACTTTCTTTCGAATAGCATTTAATCCTTGAAGAAAATCTGATATTGTAAATCATTAATTTATTGCTTTATTTATTCTTCAACTGATTTTTACCAATAAATGTTGTTGGTCTTGGAAACAAAACAATGAAAAATTATTACTGAAGAATTTCAATCAACCTGCATTGGAAAATAGATCAATGTCTGTCTATTTTTAAAACTTCTCATGCACAACTCCAATTGACATTCGATATGAAATCAATGTCCAATTACCCAACTAACATTGCTTTTATAGGTCAAGTATATTCGTGCAGGAGAAGAAGTACACTCAATCGACTCATTTCATCGTCGAAATCTAGAGCAAGTGCACCGTCCCGTAAATATTTTATTGGCGATGTAATTGAAAGCAGACAGCACTAATGAAGGCATCACGAAATATCACATCAGCATCATTATTGACCTCTTTGATTAAATAACTCACGAATATATCTGCAGGGTTCCAGAGGGCACGTAACGAAAATATAATAAATGCAAACCGAATATAACGTCTGCCAATCAAATCATCGAACGAACAAACCAAACTATATGTATAACCCACCGTGGGCCATTATCGTCCATCCATCCTGGCCAGAACTCAATAGTGTGCAATCATAAGTGAATTGATTTCCAATGCTATTGACCGTGCATGAATAAGTGCGCACGAGAATCGCGCTCCATCATCATCGCGAAGGACAAAGCGAGAAACGGGAAGAGGCTCCCATTCGAACGCGAAAGACAGGAATATGTAGATGAACATGGTTCATGTTGAGTGCATAATGTGCGTTGTTCCCGGTCAATCAATATATTCGCGATTATAAGTGAGCACAATGCATCTGACCAAAATTCAAATTCGGGATAATATGTCCAGTGGTACTCGATCAGATCTATATAGTTGAGTGTAATGAATTTTGGTAAATTAACTATGCTAATATTCGAAATGTTGGGGGTAGTAAAAAGAGACGATTTTGATAACACTTGGTGTTTTGCCCGGGCTTATAAATCATGTTTACGCTCTACCAGTGCAGATCGTTATCAAAACATAATTTAGCATGTAGCATTCATGTTTTGCCGATGCACGTGTAAATTCAAAAATCCAGAAATGCGGGAGATATTTTACGACTGCCCCATTTATAACATGCGTTTTAATGCAATCAATTTTCCGCGGTACATTTATAACGAGCAATGCAAACATTCATATTTTTAACCTGAATTTTAATGGTCTAGTTTGTTACGGATAAAAATCTATCTGGTTTCGATTAAACCCCCAAAAAATATCCAATTTACTCAATATCATTTGAGAAATTTATATATGTAGGAAAGATTGTATCTGAATTATGATCGGTTCAATGCGTGAAGCTTGGACTGGAATTGAAAGTATTCTTAGGTGGAAGTTTCAAACTCTAATTGGTTAACTTCCAGTGGCTATCTATTTACGTGGAAACGCAAAGAATAAATCATTCATAAATGATTATCATTCCCTGTGAAGCGAATTCGATGGAAAACGCATTCATGTATTCGTAATTAGTGTGATTTCGGCTGTGATTTGGAACATCTAAGGACCCAAGTTTATCTCTTTATGTCGCTTCGATTAACATTGCCCAAAGTTGAAAGTTTCGCAAAGCTTTGCTTAAATTATTATCCATGGATGGGCTTGCTTCTATTTAGGAGTTTCCTCAGCATGGACACAGAGAGAATATTCTGGTGGAAAGTTTCTGATCATGGGATGAATCAATACTTTTCAAATCGACCCAGGAGAAATTGAAGTTTTTAAATTCGATTTTTTTATTCCGTTTTTGAAAAGGAAACAAATGAAATTCCTTATGGCCGACTATAAATAATTTTATGCTCTCTGTAATATGAAGAAAATGCTGTTTCAATCAATTAAATCGGGTCAGTATTTTCAGAGATATGATTTTTTTCGGTTATCAAGTTTTCAATTTTTCTTTTCAACTTTTTTCTTGAGTTAAAAAGTCTCATATTACATATTTTTAAAAAGAGGTTTGCAAGTTGATGAGTGTTTTTTAGCGATCCAATTAATTAAAAGTTATAAGCGATTGAATGAACAAAAAATTCCAAAAGAGAATTTCTGTTAAATTAAAACTACTATATAAAGTTTGCTTTTGTGCTTTACTTTTTTTCAAATACTTTTCACTCATCAAATATTTTAACGTTATATTATCTATTTTCAAAATCAATGCAACTCGTGTAAAATGAGAAGACAGTTTATTATTTTCTCTTGGATATCAATTACTGAAGTAATTAATTTTCTCTCAGATTTCCTGTACGTTATAAAAATCAATAAAATATTATCATGTTAACTTTTTTCTGATTTTTGCCAATTTGGAATTCTGTTAATTGTAATTGCATTAACTGCATATCGATGATTTTTACGCTCGGTGATTTTATTACATTAATAAATATGCGCACAAATACGATTACAATCACATAACTAGCAACAAATTCCGACCCAGCGCAATAATGCGAAATAATAATTACTAAACACATTGTTTAAATTCAGTAACCATGTGCAGTTAAATAAATGGGTTACGATTTAATGAAATCATTACAAAACATTTCAATTAATTTCCGCCTGCAATTCCAAGCTTTGCAAATCGCGAAATTTTCAATTGATTCTACAATCCGAATATTTCACGTTAAGCAGTTGATAAAAATAAATTGCAAATAAATTTCTGAGCCACTCCAACGAATGCAGTAACGAGTATTTATTTATATTCAATTCCCTATTTGATTAATATGAAATTTACTGGCTGGGTTTAATCTCAATTAAAATTTTGACTTCTCGCGCATAACTTTTCGCCCATTGTTCTCTCGCGTCGAGATTGAAGTAAGCAATCGTCGACCAGGAACCGTACTCGTATTTATTTACCTAGGGAGTTAACCGAGAACATTCTATGGCTCTTATCGCACCGACGAGTACCGACGAAAATTCCCTGTCCCTTAGGTCTTTTAAATTATACGTCGACGACACATTTCGTCCGCGCCAACTTTCAACGATCCTCTTCTTCCACGATTGCAGCCGTTCGCGCACTACGGGCCCATCTAGGGCATAATGCAAAACGGCAACCCTTTCAACGATTGTGTGAAGCCAGGCCGAGGTTTTGCCATGGGGCGACTCTTCAAATAGAGATTTCATTTTGGTTGGAGATCAAACTTTCGTTTGAATTAATTATTTCTGACAATTATTTGCGAAACTAAGGATACTCCTGAAAGAACTACCCCAGGATGAATGTCACGAGTTTAGAAACTAGGACGAAAGATACGTATAAATTTCAGTTTTCGCCCGGATATGTGGACATTCGTGCTACTTCGAGAACATTAATTTCGTGGATTTCCTCCATCCACCAAGTAATTCAATGTTTTATGCAATTTGCTGGAGCGTAATTGCGAATTTCCTCAACCTTTCGTAATTGTTATGCGCGCAACTTGAATTAGTTTTAGGTACGCCCATGTTTTTTTTCCTGCGAGCCTTTTATATCAAATGCAAATAAACTTTTTTGGAGCGTAGAAAAAATAAAACTTTACAAAGTGTATAAAGCCATCCGAGTTGGCCGCAGGGTGAAACAAGAAAAAGTAAACGAATAGATAGATATTCAGCTGAGGATGGGGGCGAAATTCCCATAAAAGTTTCACGCCTCGCGCCTTGACTGAAAGTATCTAATTATAGAAGTTTGTCACTTGTACGGTTTCGGTATTTTTCTTTAAACAAAAGATTAAAACGGACCGACGGCGCTGGAGTTTGCGCCATTGCTATTATTACGTAATTCCGGCTGAAAAATAGTGCCGACAAGTTGATGACTTAGTTTCGAAAGATAAAACTCTGTGCTTCGGTTTCGCCTGAATTTATTGCCACCAACTGATATGACCCGGAAAAGGACGAAAAAAAGAGGCGTGAAGTGAACCGAACTCATCGACCAGAAGCGTTCCACTTCTTTGCCTCCCAGTCGATCTCGTATAAATTTATAAGTTTCATCGATTTTGGCCGCGCTTTTTACAACACAATCCCTTAGATTTTCATTTGTTTCAACACCAACTCGAGCGAAATAATTGATTTCCCCCCACTACGAGTGTGGGGCTACAACATTTAAAACGATCAACAGACACAGGAAGCACTCACATTTAGAAAGAGATTAAACATTTAGAAAAGATGTGAAACACTAAACACGTATTTTAGAGATTAGAATAGTTTTAGACATACCATAGATTAGAAGGATAGTTTCAATAGACATGCATTCACTTTGGGTTTTTGTTTTTTTTTTTGGTGGGAGAGTACGTTCAGACGAAATTCATAGGCAAGAATATAGCATAAAAAATAAGGATAAAGAGGAAATGAAAGTAACCATCAAATGAGGCATTAGGAGTGAACATAAAGAGATGAAATCATAAACGATAGTAAAAAATGTTGAGAGATGAGCAATAAAGAACGGATTGAGTAAAGAAAATGAAATACACCAGCAACAAACCACAAAAAGCAACAAACCACACATTTAATTATATCAAAAATCCAGTCGTACCAATCCAACAAAGCAGTGGAAGTGTCGTTCTAAACGGTCGAGACGGTGTTCGCCGCTTTGGGCCTTACCTAGTATGTTCATATCTCAACAGTGTCGCACTAGATGTCAGACTGGTACACGAACTGCTTGTATTTTGTTCCGCACTGCGTGTGACGTCACGCCGCCCCACCAGCTCGCTTTTTATCCTCGACGGCGGTGCAAGGATAATACGGCTGTCGTGGTGGGGGGCTGGTGGCGGCGGCTGCTGCGGCAGCGACATGTGCGATGGTGGGGATAGCGCACGCCGCCGCCACCACCACCACCACCACCTTCACCACCACCACCACCACCGCCACTACCACCACCACCACCGCCACCGGTCAGTTGTGCGATGCCCATCTCTGTACGTGGCACTGTGGCGGCACTGGGGCACGTCCTCGAATCGTGCTAATAATATGTATATGCGAAAAGGGGAAGAAACGCCACTGCCGCCACCGCACCACATGTGCGTGGTGGTGGAGGCAGCACTAACGAACAAACGCCGAGGAGCAACTAGCCGAAGGACGCAATATATAGCGGCCTTTATATACGGAAAGCCTCCTTGGAGCCGTGTGGGGGGATAATGATGGCGCACCATCACGACTTCCGCCCTCTTCCTTCCCCGTCTTCGCCGCCCCCGCTCCTCGAAGGAGAGCTCTCATTCGGCTATGAAAAATTTTTCATCGCGATGATTGATCCGAAGTGTATTTCATGTAATATTTCCTACCATTGCCATCATCATCATCATCGTTGTAAATGGGTCTACGTCTTGCCGCCCCCATCGCACCGCCGTCGCAGGGGAGATAAGCAGATGCATGCGAATTGTCGTGGAGTGTTATTAAAGATATTCAGACAAATGCGTGGCTTGAGGTGGAGATGGGGGCGGTAAGTGTTCTTGTGGTAATTACCGATGATAAACAGGACAATTACTATAAAAATTCTTCGGTGGTTGTTGGACTCCCGAGAGGATTTTCTATCAGTCCGTTCCTAGAGACTTCTTCTTCTTCTTCGGCTGAGGATTGGTTGGCTTCTCGTACTCGACTCCGCTTTCAACAGATTGACGGCCATTCTTTTACGTTGTTGATGGCAGGCGTAACGATTAACAAAGCTTCCTCGGCGGCGGCAATCTTGCGAGCGGAAAAGTAAATTAACGAAATCCTTAAAGTAGACTACTACACTTAGATTAAAGAACAACACTCGAACGGAATCGCAAAGCTGGTCTTCGTACTAAAGACCTGGGGGGCGGTGGGCGAATGCGAGAAACTCCCCCCGTTCGTCTCGTATATCTTCGCTGAAAGCAGCCTGTCTGCGCACTGAATACAGATAGTTACAATAAACACTTGTTTAAATAAGTCTCGCGGGAGTCTCATTTTATTCGAAGAGACGATGAATCGTGCAGCATACAAAAAAATCTCTGACATCCAATTAGCTTCCAATGTCCATGTATCTTCTCTTCTGGTTAGTACTGTCTTAAAGTCAATCCGCTTAGTGCTTTTTGGCTTTAATTTTCTTCCTTTGGTAAATTCAATAATCATTGAAACAATTGTTATAAGGATATTCAAGATAGCAACGTTCAATAAAGCTTCCTTGATAATTTTCTGAAATTTTTTATCATTGGAACAGCAAATTGGGAACAAATTTTCAAAGAATCAAAAACAAACAAGAATCAACAAAAGTCTTTCATTTGCTTGGTTAATTATTATTTAAAAAAGGTCACCCAACTTTCAGATAATTTAGTATTTCTAGTTCTGATTAAATTTACAAGAGAGAATCGACTGAAAATTGATGTTCAAAACGAAATAAACTTTTTGCAAACCTAAAATCAATAATCACCTATAAGAATATTCCTTGATATTTTTCTAAAATATGAGATCTTTTATCATAGCGAAAGCAAATTTCTACTTAGTAACAAATCTTGAAACTTACAAACTTTTCATTAACTTGCTTAATTATTAATTAGAAAGTCGATACAACTTTCAGATAATTTAGTATTTCGTAAGTTCTGATTGAATTTACAACTTAAATCAATTTATTTTCTGGATCAGATGAAGTGTTAAAACTTTAAGTAAAATTTTTAAAACACAAAATTGGAGGGTAAAATAAAATAGTGCTTTCTAATGACTAAAATTTTGGAAACCAGTAAACCTTCAGATACTTCAGAATCCAATAACGTGTTAACGAATCGACTTCAATCTTGAAACTATCCAGAACGTGCGTACGTGGACGAAGGGCTACTTTCAAATTCGAACACCCTTAAGACGAAGAAAGCTGCCAATGTAATGTCCAAGCTGTCTGTGATTCGAAGAGCCCTTAAAACGAATGAACGAAACGTTTTGAATTTCAAATCGCTTTCGAAAAAGCGTTTCGAGCCCCCTATCGGAAAACCTCCTCGAATGGTGATTTTACGGTTTGCTGAAGAATGATTTAAATACGAAGTCCTTGTATCCGCTATGTTCGTTCCTCTCCCAGCAAGGACCCCATCCACAAGAAGCGATTTGTTTCCGATCTGGTCATCAACTCACATTAAAAACTTCACTCCAGCTCTTAAACGCGAAAAAGTGCCTTATTTGCGTGAATATGGAATGAGATATCAGGAAAATCAAATATTTTCCATTGGAGTGAATACGAAGAACTAACGACACGCCAAACAAGTAAATTCCCGTTGGTGCTGTGACATATAGAATATGTCATAAAATTCGAATTGCAAAAATGCGCATATACATACATAATAACCCAGAGAGCGGGAGAGCATCAGTGAAGTTTTTCCTATTATTGTTGAATGCCAACGTGCATTGAAAAGAAATGGGTCACCATTGGGACGCAAGCCTGCAGAAGGAGACAGGCGTGAGTGCATCTAATATGCACATTTTACTTTCAGAAAGTTTTAGTATGCGTTTTTTTCTTTGGCGTTTCGGTTCCCTCTTGCGAATAATTTGCCAGCGCTTCACATTCCCTGACTTTTTGCACGTTGCTGACGTTTTTGGTGCTCGTTCCACAAGCGTTTAGTGATGGACTGCTTTGGGTCTTTTTTTTAATAAACGCTTCTTTGAGTGAGTAACCTTGCAGAAATACAAAGATACAATGAGAGTCTATTTTATAAGTGAAAATGAAGTAGGAAGATGGTCAAACGTTATAGTAGAAAAATAATATTATAGAATTTACATTTTTGAATAAATGAAGTTCAAAGGGACATTTCAAGAAATATTTTTGTTTCGTTGAATGGGATTTTTACCAGCACAAAATTCAAATCTAAGAAATCAGTTTTTGAAAAATGTATGAATTAAGTTATTGAAATAGAAGTGAAATTCAACTTTTAAATTTTCCAACTTCTTGATAAAAAATTGGTAAACACAAAGCACTTTTCCATCGAATAACAAGTCAAACAAATAAATCATTGATCGTTACTCAATCTCTCACATAAAAAATGACCTTTTTAATGGGAAATCCGACTTGTTTTGTATACCAGCAAGAAAATTAGAAATCAAAGTTAGTAGTTTCCAACACTAACGCGTACTTAAACGCGAACTGTTTGCCTTCCTAATGTTTGTTCATATCATGGAGCTGTCCTTTATCCTTGACGCAATAAAAGCGTAATCGGATTTTACATTCTTTGTGCGTTTTCTTTGCGCCTGCCTCACGGAATCGACAAATATTATGCTACTGCATTGACGGAAAACGAATAAGCGTGATACACTGGAAAAACATTGACTTCAAACACATCTACCTTGTATTCGTTTTCCACTCGAACACTATTCACCACTTTTTCCACTAGCTGCCTTTGGGAAAATGTATGCTCACCTGGAACAAAAAGATACAAAAACGTGAGTATTTTCAAGTTTGCAACAAAGTCATGCGATATTATGTTGTTAGGTTTCGTGAATCTTATCTGATATAATGCGGAATAAATTTGAAAAAGGAAGAGGGAAAAAGAAGTTGAGGATGCGTCACGTTGCGCTCGGCTAAGGGAAACAAGTAATTAATTATTTCATTAATCATTGCATTAATCTTCTTTGCTCGCCGCTTACTGTACAGCTTGCTTAGGGCTGGCATATCTTCATTCGGGAATCATAATCGCATAATTACGATCCGAGCTGAAGATGGGAAGTCATAAACGTTAATGTGCATTATAGTGATATTTCGTAGATGTAATTGTCGATTCTGACGTCATATAATGAAATGGTAAGTTTCTTTGAGTGTAGTTCTATTTTCTAAAATTTGCGAAAATTAGGTAATCAAGGAATGAATGGAACAGAATTGAAATAAAATGGAATTATAAACGAAAGAAAGTTTAAATCGGAAAATATCTGGTTCGAATTGTATTCGTCCTGATCCTGTTAACAAATCAATTTCAAGTGTGGCATTCGTACATCTGTGCCTCGATTGCCAACGGATTCGTTTGCAATCTATTAGCAATTTACATAATTCGCATTTGCAGCTGATCAATTACAGGATTACCGAGCGAAATTGCACATTCATAATTACAATCAAATGGAACTTCAATAGATTGCATCATTCAATGGCTTTGCAATTAAATGATATGTGCGAAAAATATATTTCGCACTGTATTTTATAGTGGGTGGATCTATGAAGGGTTGCTTTCAAGAATTCGCATTGAAGCGGCGATAATAAAAGAGAATGCGAAATAAATTCGGATAATTGTCCAAATGCGTTTTTCTAATAGACGTTTCTAATGTCCGTCGACGTTAATACATCTCCCATGGGAATTGTAGGCATGAAGATGCTTTATCCACCAAATGCAATTCCTGTGTAAGCCCGAGAATGTCTATCATTTCGCAGGGAACACGAGCGAGAATCGTGTGCGAGAGAAGTAAAGCCAGAGAAATTCTATCTGCGGCAAGCACTCTTCAGAAAGCGCACGTAGAGGCAAATCTCTTAAGAGTATATCTTAGTTTCCTCATTCACCACCAACCATGCGATTAATTTCAATGCGGTCGTAAATAATAAAGTGCCATTTTTGAATTTGCACTACTCCCACCAACAAATGCACAAAAAAATCATCGCTGCTTATTGTTAGCACGGAAGTTGTCGCCATTGGAGACGAAGCGTGAAATCTGCGAAGCGAATAAAAAATATAATTGCAAATATCCGAGGGACAAGCACTGTGGAAGACTCGGGGGCAGCATGCAGATCTATCGGGAAGTGGAGCGCAAAGTGTGCCCTCGTTTACATTTAAATCACAAAGGAAATGTAGCGTTTATTAAAATAGGTCGCCGTATCAGTTGCTGCAGCAAAAAGAAACCGCCGCTCCCGCTCGCATGTTCAACCGCCCCCAACAGGAGACGTTACGCGCCACGGACGTGAATTGATTAAGTTAAATGTAGCGCAGCTGATGTAGTCTAATCTAACTTTTCGTTGCTCGCCTTGTTCGTTCGAATCGAACGAAGAGCACAAGAGGAGCCATCGGGTCCCATTGAAGCTATGGGAGTTTCGAGTGTTGATTGTGCCCTTATGCCCCCCCGCCATCGCCTCTCCATGGCTTGCTGCTTTCATTTACGAACGCCACACACTCGCACTGCCAACCGAACCCGAACCAGCATCGGGGAAGGATTCAAAGACCTGCTTCGTTTGCAACTGCATTGCGGCTGAAGGCGGCTCACTCACTCAGGTAATTATTTCAATCCGGGAATCGAACAGGAACAAGGAGCGAACCGCACGAGCATTGTCGGCCGATCTATCTCGCGGTTCAATTTAAACTTACTTAAAAGTTAATGCCGTCGTTAAAAGGTTTTCAATTATTGTGTACTTAGTGCTAAGCGTTGAGATGCTACAAGCATCGACAGAGTAATGGTCACATCGAGGTGGGTGCACAGAGGGAAATCGAGTTTCAAACCTAAATTCTTAATATTCCTGCGAACGAGACTCGTCGCGCAAATGCATTCGAGTGCGCATCGAAGCAAAAGAAATACACGAAGCGAAAACGCAAAAAATGTCTTATATTGAAGGAGGAGAAGTCGTAAAGCGAAAATAACTCAATTAAGGGTATAAAATGCGCGCGCGGAAGAATTGTTAGTGATGATTTTATGCTTTATATTTTCTGCGGGGCGAAATGAAGTGTCCTAAAAGTGACGTGCTGTTGGAAATTTACGTGATGTGGAGATGATTTCCAAGCGGTTCTCGTCCTCGTCTCTGACCCGCGCTCATTTTTCATACTTTACTTTTAAATACACGAGAACCTCGTTAGCTGTCCCAACTTCGAGAACTCAAAAGTCATTAAATCGCCAAGTATCATCCGAAGCAAAGAAATAAATTATGGCGTAAAACTTTTCATTAATACAATTTTGGTTTATCACAGACTTATTTTTTGCAATTCATATCCAATATTTGATTAAGTACTGTTCATAACACATAAAAACTAAAATTAATCTTTTCTAAACTTGGCATCATGAAACTTTTTTTACTATAAGTATCAACAACGTTTTAATTTGCTTTAAAATTTGCGCTTCTCTGGAAAACGATTATACTCTATTTTAGGTCAGTAGAAATACAAATCAAATTTGTGCATTGAATTGAAATGGAATTTCAAAATAACCAAGTCCCATTAAATGATAGATTAATGAGTAAGTTATTGATGGATTAATTTACTTCCACTTCAAATATGAATATGTTACATACTGGTTCGGGCATGTTCGTTCGGTGCAGGAAGTGAATAGTATTTTGGGCTTGGGTGGCACACCAAATTCGAGCCGTAATCAAATACACAAATGTGTCTAATGTTGCGCGCGTTTTACGATAATGTTCGGGTATATTGTGCATACACATTGTGCACAATCATTAGCAATATAAACCACTGGGAGAGAACCGACAGAAAGTCAAATAAATAAATCATCTAGTTATGTATTTGGGCAGCAACCAACATCCAACCAACAGCCAACGATCCACTGTTGGTTTAATTTCATCATCTCATCTGGAAATTCATTAATTTAGTTAATGTTACCGAAATTTATTAATTATTCTATATGTAATTGCACCAGCACATCGTTGTCTCTTGATGGCAGCGCGTATAGAATAATTGTTTTATAATTTTGATGAAATAACGAAATTTGTTTTGAAATTTCATGATCAATCAAAAATTATTGATGTTTATAATATCACATGCGAATAATGAATTGGTTTGTTAAAAACAAGTCATCTAATATTATAAATTTCTTAAAATAAATGACATTCCAAGGGAGAATGTTTTTCCTTTAAGGATTTCCCATTTGACCGGCGCCTCCACCAAATTTTATATGTCATTTTCTTCAATTAACTGCAAAATTACACTCATATTAACCAAATAATGATGGTAATAAGGAAATTATAAATATATTACAAGGCAATAATAATAATTTAATATAAAATCATAAATCCTGATAACATATTTTGAATTTAATGTGGACCTAAAATGAGAAATTCCAAGTGATAACGAAAATTAATATTTTATCATAAGTTATTAATTATTTGGTATTTAATTAGGCCAACACATCATTATGACTTGATGAGTAAACGTATAGAATAATTATTTCATAATGTTGATGAATGAAGCAAATTTAATTTTGAGATTTTATGATCAATCAAAAATATTCATATTTAACATATTGGATGTAATAAATGCATTTGTTTATTAAAAATAGTTAATTTAATATCATATATTTGTTGAAATGAAAAAATTCTACAGGAGAAAGTTTAAGTAACTTCTTTATGTTAGTTTCCCATTTTGGCCGGCGCCTCCACCAAATTCTATAAGTGGTTTTCTTTAGTTAACCGAATTATTACAAAGAAATTGATCAGATAATGATGATACATTGAAAATTACAAATATTTTACGTTGCAATGAATTCAATTTACTTGTTAAATCCATTGTTAAAATAAATAATATTCCACCGGAAACATTTTAAGAAAATTTGTCTATTTGACCGGCGCCTCCACCAAATTTTAAATGTAATGTTTCTCAATTAACTGAATTATTACACTCCTATTAACCAAATAATGAAGGTAATTTATAAATTACAAAAATTTTCCGTTACCCTGACATTAATTTATAATAAAACCGCGTGTCCAGGAATCACATTTTGAGTTTAATATGTACCACAAGCAAATACAACATCAAAAATTTCCACATGTGATACGACCATGTGATAACTTAAATTAATATAAATCGGTCAATTATGCATAATAAATAATGGTTATTATGGGTTGTAAATAAACCCATAACAATCACCATCGAATGATTCTAGCAAATGTCCTTCCATTTCGTGCGCTGCTCCAAAAATGTTTCCAATTATTCCAGTTATTTATTTTATGTGCGTGTGGGTGCACTTGCCAGCAGCGCACATTTGATTCCACGTCCGATGTGCTCCCTTCGAAATTGGAATCAATGATTACAAAAAGAAAAGCAAAACGATTCGGGACGCGAACGAAAATATTCCCGTTCATATGCGAACGCGCGCCTGCAACTGTCGAGGAATGGGCAATGGGGAAATGCGGCTGCCGATCGCGGTGGACGATGAAAGGATGTCAAAGGACAAAAAACGGCGCGATTGTTTGAAAATGACGAAGTGCTTCCCCATGTTCGGCCGCGTGTATGCCAATTGCAGACGTGTTGTGATCATCGTTGTTGTACTCGATCAAAGTGGGAAATGGACTGTCGATTCAGCGGAATGCACGTGCGGCCATAATAGAATATTGCTGTTTATGTCCTGATTGCTGATCGCTCCGACTGGCATCTCTACCACCCCCAAAACCAGACGCATTACCACATCAATATGATCGAACAAACGCGATCGATTCGCGCCTTGCAATAAACACTTATTCGAATATTGCATCATACTTCATTATTGTTTTCATGATCATCTTTAATTGGAAACTCTGAACATTCTATGTCAATGAAAATTTTTTAATCAAAATCAAATGACTGTAGTCATTAACGATGAAACGAGGTCACAGTTTTGCAGGACAATAAAAGGACAATTTCAGATCTAAAAGGTCAAGTAGTTTTCAAGGATAATAATTTTGCGTAAACACTGAATTTTTGTTATTAATTTTTGTCATATATATCAAAATTTCACTGAAATTATCACAAAATATTTTTTCTACATGAGCAAGAATCTAAATCTTGAAAGTCCAAAGAGAAACAATGATGTAATTATGAAACATGATAAGGCAAAACATTCGCTGAAGATTTTTGCATGGAGTGACAACTATGCTCGAAATAATTTCGTTGGCTCTGAAGAGCATTCAAGCATTAAAACAGCTTGAGCGCGAAGAAGCACATCGGGGGCAGCGATGAGACAGCCCCCAACCGCCACAAGATACTACCATGCATATAGAACGAACGGCGATAGCGTTTTGGACGCAGGCGGAACTAAGATGAATTAAGATGAAACGCTGAAGATAAATGTCGAATAGAATCAACACACGACCGCCCCCGCTGCCGCCCGCACGCCAACAGTGGCTGTCGTTGCAGGCCAGCCGCACAAAACCCTCGTGAATACTCTTTCTCTTAACTACAGCGAGCTAGATGCAGAAACAATGTGATAAATGATGATAGTTGGCAGACGATTCATGCTTACATTGAAATTCAATGCAATTCAGAGCGACTGGGCCAGCACTCATCAGCGCAGCAGTGGACCAGGGGGCGGCAAGGAGCCATCACAACAAGAACAACGCGGACCTGGGGGCATTGTCGCACTGGATGGATGTGCCGAGTAGTCGACTGGTGCGCCAGATAAACAGATTCAATTGTGCACACGTTACGGACTATAAACGCAATATTACATGGATCAGTTAACTCCGGGGAGCATTTGGGGGGTCGTCAGTGGGGGCGGCGGTCCTGCTGCCAAATTGGCTGATAGCCATTTGGTGCGCTCGGTTATCATGCCCCGATTCATTCATATGGTTCCGGGTTCGTCCGATCTGCGGTCGGTCCTTAATGAGAAACCGATCCGCGGGTATCTTCAGCGTATTAATTTCATGAAACACTTGGTACACTCGCAATATGTTCCTTCTACTCACAGATATGCACAGGATACTTTGATGGATGGTCAGTAGAATGAATATGCCGGTTCTAGATCAAGGTGGACGTCTACTGCACCCTCATCTTTCAGGATATAAGGTGCTCTATATAAGTATCTTGATCTAGAACCAGCCTGTTATATGGTCATTATATTTATATCAGACATCTGAGTATTTCTTGGTGGTTTAAGGTCCTTCGATGGTGTCCCACCAGCCCGCCATGGTTTATGTCTGGGGTTGACTTGATCTGAGAGCACCGGTGCGTAATTCTTGTCGACTGATACAATATAATTGTGATATGGTGCAGATACATTCCAGGCACGAGCAGACAATTCCTAACTATTGTTACGATTGCTTCCCCAAGCGATCCTGGATTTGGTTGCGAGGATAGCACTGAATTCGGGAGGACTTACACGCGGTAATGTTCTGGGATAAGTGGGATGCTATCCGAGAGATAGCAAGTTCATTTGCGACTCAATCCCCTATCATTAACTTCATAATTATACGACTGATGAGACAATCAACGAACGTAACTAAATGAATTTGCGATGTCGATTTGATTATGCATTCAATTTGACAACCTTAAGAAATCTGTATTTTTGATTAGAAAAATTCTTTAGTCGAGCAAAATTGTGGAGAATAAGGAAGATCTGGATGTCAATAGTCCCATTTTGATTTGTTAACCATTTGTAAACCATTTTGGCAGTTCGGATATTTCTGATTCCCGAAGAGATTCGGGACCATGACCAATGTGATTTTTTCGCCAAAATATGGTAAATGCCCTTTGAATCATCCAAATCGATGAATTAGATCCAGAGATATAAAACTATTTTAAAACTCGAGCAATTTTAAGAATCTTATTTCAGTTTATCGCTGCAAACTTTTTTTTAATTTTTTTTCTTCGGACGCGATTTCTACTCTCCTACTTGCGAAAAGGGCATGAACCAATAGATTTTTGGAAAGTGCTCATCAAGACCTACAATTTGCGTTTACTTGTAATACAATTGGTCCACCCCTTTAAAAGTTATACGCAGTCAAATGAGCAAAAAAAAAGGTTCCAGGTTTGATATATTGTATTAATTACTCTCTTCACATGCAAGTTCAATTTATAAACAGCAGCGTTAATTAAGCAATTTCAAATTCTTCCTCCTTTGCAGCCCATTTTCAAATGGTTCAATTTTTATAGTAATTCACTCATCGCTAAAACAGTAATTTTCATATTTTACTGTCTATAAAGGCTGTTATTATCCTTTTACGAGATGAATATCTACAGCTATTAGTTTAATTCCGAATTACACTTTTATTACAACATGCACTTTAATCAATCATAATCAAAGAGTCAAAGTTTGAAGGCTTAGACCAACAATGGAAGTTTTGCCATGTTAAAAAGTAAACAGGGCGCCCAGCATGAAGTGAGTGGTTCAATAAAAAGCGAAAAAAATGTCCGGTGTTGTCTAGCACGCTATATAATAGAAAACGCACGGGATATTATTCTGCAGGCGTCATCACAATTTCCCCTGACGTATTAGTCCATTTCCCGTTTCTTTCCTACCCGTAAAGCCGTGGAAATAAATCCACGTCGCTTGCACGCGCACACAATAATGAAAGGTCGTTCGAGGACCTCCTTTGGCCGGACTCTTACGCATATCAGCCGCGTTTGAGATGGAGGAAAGTGAGATGTTGGATGTAAAAATTGCATTTCCTCGCATTTTCGTGCGACACACATGTGCGAAAAGGCGACGTGTAAATACGTGCATTTTTAGCTTAGTGCTGCTTGTTTGCTGGGATATTCATAGCGGGGATATTTTTTCCCGAATGCTTCGTGTTTTATTATCGTCACGTGAGCTGCCGACCATATGCATGGCTGGTATAATTGTAGTTCGTGTAGGGATGGTCGATGGTAGGTGTTTTAGCTGGGGATCGAGGGCTTTCTGTTTTTTTTCAGGTTTGTTGTTGGAAATTTTTCATGAGTAGGTGCTTCGTTGCACAATATCCAACTCAGAGTTTCTTTGCATTACGTGGGTGGTGTATTATAGGGCTATTTGACACGTATATGAACGTTTTATAAAAGGAAAACATGAAAAGTAACAATTTGGGACATTCAAGGGACTAGAGTTTCAAGTATTTTTAGTATTTGTGGATCTGAGAGTTTTCCACTTGAACTTATGTTTAAGTAGTTCTCTTTGAAATTTGAGAGGTAATTTTTGAACGACATTGGGCAAAAACAGATGTAGAACCAAAAAAATGTCCTTTCATTTTTTGAAGAGCAGCAACAAATATGAATATTGATTTTTCTTTCAGTTCTGTTATATGATAAAAAGGATAATTTTAAGGGCCTTAACTAAAAGTAGATGAAAACATAATATTCTATCTTAATTATATAGGATAACATATTAGAGTTGAGTAATGACCATGATTCCTCCAGATTAATACAAGGAAGAAGAAGGATAAAGAAAAAGGTGAAAAAGCAGGAGGAAAAGCGAAATATCGATCGTCGTTTTTTTATAAGGAGGTTTTGTATTTCCTTCTTGCAGAAAAAAATATCTGATGAAGTCTAAAACCCATCCAGAAATAAAGATCTTCAAGACTTCATGGAAACTCTAGTCTAGTTAGTATTCCAAAGGGATAGCTAGTCCTATTCTCTTTCAAATGGATAGAAAATGCTCTTAGAAGAAAATTACAAAATTTTATATGACTCTATCAATTGTTTCTATCACTTTGTAGAAACTTCTAATTCTCTATTTCCTCTGGTATAAAAGAGAAATTCGGCTGAAACTACAACCCGCAATTTTATAAATACCTAAACATATGTTCCAGCAATAGAAAACATTTAATAACTTAAGAGTGTGAAAATGCCTCGACACCAGCTGAATTTTATAAGCGCCCAGCTCCGAACTTTAAGAGCGTCTCGCCGCCTTTTACCAACAATGATTACACTTTATAACCGACATAACAACCTAATGGCCTAAAAAGCTTAATGATCTTGCGAGCTTGAAGGTGTAAAAGCTCCCGGCGTACGTTTTCCACTATTACGACGCGTGTCGGCAATGTCTACAAAAGTCGGCAGGAATGTGTTTACTTTTCCCCGGATGCTGATGGCGAAGTTTGCAAACTGCGATCTACGCCCATATTCGCGCATGCAGCACAAATCACTTAATGCGAATTTGAAGATATTTACCGCGCAAGCGAAATGCATACGCGCCAATTCTTCAGCCACGTTAATAAGTGCAGATTGGAGCGATGGCAAAAAATGGGCTTCAATTGGAAAAATGCAGAGTGGAGATAATCCAAGGGTGGCGAGCGTTCGCCATTAATAAAAATCCAATACAATTGCATTATGTATTCTTGGCCAAAGCTTATGTTTAATGTATTACGGGCCAAGATACGAACCAGGAGGTTTCATACACTACGTGTTCAAAGAAAACTTGAAATGGTGAAATTTCAGGTTCATGCAATTGTCGAGTTTGTTTGGTGTAGCATTGGAAAATAGGAATTGTTTTTCGAAGAGCAACATCATCGAAAATTCAATTATTTTCGGTTTTTGGCAAGAGGAGGATGATATCTTGTTCGCCCTCTATAAATGAAATACTTGCTCATGGAGCTCATGAAAATTTATAAACAATGATTGTTCCACTCTTCTGATATGTAACATATTCTGGAATAGTATCGTGTTTATTTCCCCAGTCCGGACGAAGAAGTGCGCTTCAACGCCGCCACAAAATGTTTGCGGAATGCGTTTTCGGGCGGCGGGGGCGGCAGCAAACGATATAATGCATGGATGCGAGAGCATACGCTCGCTGGGTTTTATCTGCGAAAACGAGACCGTTTCGGTGAAACGGACACTCACACGAATCGAGAATCTATGTGCCAACGTAAATGAAATGAAAATGTAATTCGGTGATTGATTTCGCAATTTCGCTGCCACCCCGCTTCTAGTTTTTCCGAACTCTTTCCTCGCCGTTCGAATATTTTCCCATCCGGTATTTTTGCACTCGTTCCATATCTGCGGGTGAATATCCAGCGAGAGTATGGAGGCATCACATCATCCATATCGAGGGACAAGTTATCTTTGCGAATCATTTTATGGCATTTTAGCTATGATCACTTACAATTTCCACATTTCATTCATTTATTCCGCGCGTATTTTTCTTGGCCGGTGCGTATTTGCTTATCATCGACCGACAATATTGAAGTTCAATTTAATTTCATAACTTTGCCGAATGCGCGCCCGTCACGTAAAGTGACTTTTTCAACTCGACGCGAGCGGTGATAAATCGACGAAAAATTGTAGGCGCACGCTGCGAGTGAGTAAACATATCTTTAATAGAGTGAAATTTGCAATTTAAAAGGATTAAAGAGACACGCTGGCCGTTTGCATACTGGGGGCGATAAAAACGTAATAAAATGTGAATGGCGAGAAGAACGAGGCTGCGGAGGCCGTCGACATGAACGACGAACGACTTTCCACGAGCAATTTATCAAAAACTACTTGAGTGTAATTCGCTGTTATCCAATTCGATGTGACTTGTCACGTTCCAGAAGTTCTTTCGTAGGTGTGTGCGCTCTCCAGGATGCTGCTACGTGCACTTTCACAATCAGATATTTTTTGGCTGACGAGCGGGAAAAGTGGAAAAACTACTATGGTCGAGCTTAGAGATTACTGCGTAGATAAATAAGTCCTGATAAATTGCATTTGAGGCTCGGGGCGAGATAAATCTGCAAAAACGTGCCGCAAAAATAGGCTAAAGTTTTTATCTGCTTGAAATATTGAATTTTCGGATTATGCCTTTTAAATATCTTGAATTGTTATCGATAATATTTCAGGCAGTCATTGCTTTTGTTTCAGATGAAGAAGATGATTAGGATATCACTTTCCAAGAGACAAATTTACAAAAGGATATTAAACTTTATTCGTGGACAAATTTATTTCTCATGAAAGTTTATAAAGCTGTTAATGTTTGGAATTAATATGGTGATAATAATTAAGCTTCTACAAGTTTTCAACTTTCCATTTTCTTTATATCCTTCTCCTGAGACTTTTTCTCAAAAAAATTTCAAGGTGTACCCCACTGAAAGTTATTTCTAGAAAGTTATTTAAATTATTCCGTTAGACAGTAGATCAAACTTGTATGATTTGAACTTTACATAACAAATAACACGAAATGTGGCTCTCACCAATTCAATACTTAGTCGAAATGATATGTTTCTACCAGCATGAAGATTACAGTATGGTAACTTTGTGGCTTAACAGCGATTTCAGATTTCTATCATGCACCAAAGTCAACACAATTCGAACTGATGGTGCACTTGAATTACAAACGCCAAGCAAATGTCTTCAACTATTGTGTACACAATGCGAAGACTTGTGCAAAGTTTTGCAACATTATTATCATCACGTCATCGCTGATGGCATAAGCACACATTGCATCGACGTTAAATGACGACAAAATTTAAGCAAAATAACGTTTTCTCTGTGATGCTTGTTAGAAGGATAATTCTAGAGGTAATTACAATTCGCAATTTTAACAATGAACCTATTTCAGAATTTTTTACATGTTCAATTTTCTTCGTTCTTTTTAATTCAAGAGCAAATACAAGTCTCTTGAAGGTAATATAGAAAGTTTTCATTGTCAATTAATAATGATCAAAGTTAAATTAAAAAAATAAAACTTGAAGAAGAAAGCTGGAAGTTCAGAAACTTGTATGAACTTGTACTTGGTTTGTGTACACGCATAAAACAAGGGAATTATTCCATTTTTATCTGTGTCAGAAAGTGTTTGACACAGATATTTTTGTTCGAAATCAGCTTGGGGCGCTGCTCTGCGTGCTGTGAAAAAGCAAACGAATCGATTGCAAGTTTTCGGCGAGGCGGACTAAAAATAGGTTGAGTGAGGGAAACGGCAACACGAAGGGATTGCGAACACAAACGCAAACACGGAGACCAACTGACCGTGTATGCAGGAAAATTGGGCGACCGCACACACATGCAAAAAGGACGAAGGACGACGACGCGCCGAGAAGAAAGTAGTTAAGCCGATGGTGGTTATAAAACGGCAACGTTCGGATGCGTCTCGTCCTTTTCGTTCCTGCTCCCTTTACGGGCAGCCCACTTTTGGGCGCGTTGTATAAAGGGTACACGAGGATTCGTTCCTTGCTGCCTTCGTTGCCACCGTCGTCGTCGTGCACCGTTCGATATATCTTTTTGGCAAACATCCAAAAACGCTCACCGACCTCAGCTGAACTTCAAGGCTGAGTGGGTGCAGTTGCTCGCACAAGGAGCTGTATTCATAAAAGAATGAGCGAACGCGCCCAAAAGTGCGAAACACACATCCATCGATGTTGTTCGGGGGCCACGAAGAAGAAATTAGTGTAGAACAGCAAACATGGCAGATGGACGAGATGTGGGCGAAAGAGGAACAAAAAGAGGAGCACGTGCCGCACGAAATATAGTGATTCGAACTATAACCGTATCTTGTTGCCTCCCTGGGAGCCCATTTTTGATCAGCTTGAGCTACTACGGACAATGTCGGAAACGGGCGGGGAAATTTATGATTGGCTTCCAAAACAGAGAAATAAAACCGGTAATGGATCGCGGAGCATCCCGAACTGCAATCGATAATTACAAGCTCGAAGGTTGGAAGTTATTTCGTCCTTCAATGTGTGATCAACATTTGAGCTCACTTTAACGCGCCACTGCCGAGAATAATAGTCCTGAGCGTTTTCCTTAAGCTTTGTTATCCCAGTGCTATTGCCCGCAGTGGAATGTAATCCCGGGGGGAATGAATTATTCGTAATTTATGCAACCTAATAAATTCTCGTCCCGCACTTCCAAGTTTTACACATTTCCAAGTTTTCCGGGTGCTGTTTTTCATTGGTAGACATTTCCAAGATGTAGGGACCAGGCATTTTTCAACATCAATTGGATTGAATTAACGGGATCAACCACGAAATGCGATAGTTCTAACAGGTCAGAAAGTTCCACGTTTGACCTTTTTCTTATTATCCTGGTCATGATAGAATCACCAGGATTCAAAAACATTTCAGTTACTAATATTTCTAAAGATTTTAATAAAATTATCCATACTTGGTGATAGAAGACCCATTTGAAAAACTCTTTTTCAAGCTAAAATTTGAAATTTGTAAGATATCAGCACTTTTTTACAACTTCATTCTAAAATTTCCTAACTTTTATTGGATCTTATTTCATGTCTTAATTTTGAAATGTTAAGGATACATCTAATCCATTATTTTGGTATGTTCTGAAAAATGCTAAATTTCAGACTGTAGCAGTCGTAAACATTCTAGATTATCCTGGAGATAAAAGGATAACTAAAACAAACTTTACTAATATCTCAGTTTCTACTATTTTTAAAGATTTTAATTGAAGTATTTTTTTCAGGATCATAGCTTGAAGGAGCCCAAAATTTAAAATTTATATGATGTCAGGACCTTTCTGCGATTTCAATTTGAACTTTTGTAACTACATTCTAAATAATAGTTTCAAACGTCCAGTATTTCAAAATAAGTAATTTGCAAATTTATTTGGGAATAAACAAAATCTAATCTTTTGGACGTTTTGGTATCTGAATAGAACTAAATTTCACACTGACCTCAACATTTCGTAAGCATTCTAAAGTTTGATCACAATCCCCCATTTTGCGAGGACAATGCATTTTCAAAAAGAAAGACAAAAAATTAACGTAGGATGTTGTTTGTTTCCAAGTTGTGAACACGTTACAGACGTATTTGCATGTGATTTGAATTACATGAAACGAACGCATACAAATACGATGGCAGGGTTTCCCACTTGCGAATTGTAGTCCTGGCCGACACAATCTGGAACACAGGATACAAGGCAGGAGCACTCCCCCCATCCATCCAACCACGGACTCGGGAATGAAACACGGGAACGAGACAGAAAGTTGTTTGTCCATGTCACAATTGATGTGGCATATGGAAAACTGCATACATACATACACATCACACGGAGAAAAAAGGTGGAAAACCACCAAGCGTTGGAAGGACGCAATCCTGACGCGTCATAATACGAAACACTAACCGGGACTCCCTGCCGTGGAATATTGATTCGACAGGCTCGCATGGAGCAGGAACAATGCAAAGCTAATGAAGAATCCACTTTGATTCGTAATTTGTCACCTGCCTATACGGGGATTGCGGCATTATTCCACTTGTGAATGACAGCCAATTAAAATGCGTTTATATTTAAGCCGAACAACGTTGTATTGCATAATTCAAAAATAATACCAGCTTGAGCTTGCTGTTCGCCGAAAAAATGGGCCAATTCGTTGCACGATATTTTTTGCAAACCGTCACAAAGACAATTACTATCCGTCATATCATTCATGAGTTGTTGCGAAAGTATGTCGAAATGCAACGATTTTAATTACATTTTCTCCGGTCTGCGTTGCATCTGCATGAAAAGTTGGCATTTTCATGCGTTTACGTATGCATTTTCCATCGATTTTAAACTTTTGGACGTTTCCCTAGTGCAGCTTATTTTTTTCATGTTCAGCATTGTTGTGAGAAAAGTTTGAAGTTTCATTTAAAATCAACGTTCAAGCTGATGTGAGGGACGCATGATGCACAATTTGTTCGGAATCTATTTGATCGCAATCAAGTTTGCTTGCTGATAGTGATGAAATATGCGCTTGTCGAGTAAATTACGCGAAAATAGTTTAATTGAGTTTGCTATTGATTTTCATGGCAAAATTCAATTTCGTAGTTGAAGCATTCCAAACTCATTTATTAAAATAATATGCCTTTAAAGCAAAAATATTGACCCAATTGTAATGTTATATCATTTATTTTTTTCAATTACATATTATGTTTACAAATTGATAAATAATGAGCAACATTATTCCATTATCCTGCAAGGAATCAAATAACAATTTTCAAGCATTGAAATTGTTTGCTCATTACCAATGTTAACCTTTCGTATGTGAAAGTATGAATATGTATATTATATATTATATATTGGTGTTATTACAAATTTTCTCATTAGAAAAGTTAACTTTTGCAAATGTCAAGTAAAAATGAGTGAGTTGATTTGTCTACCATGTTAAACACTTGGCTGGATTTAAATTTGACCTAGGGAATCGAAACGAAACAAATCCAGTATAACGATCTTTTTATTACGCTGGAAATGAACTTTATTCCCGTGGGTAATTTATTGCTCGGAGTGCACAAATAAGTCCGAGATAAAACCATATTCGTTATAAATAAAAGCGATAATATTGTCTCGGAGACTTGGAGAAGCTGTTTTTTTACTCCAGTGGACAATAATGCGGATATAAATATCTTTGGCCAGAAATTTTATTGAAAAAGCAGCGAAGCCGAAAGGAAATATGATCTACTTTATATTTTATGCCCGGAGAAATGTTTCGTAACTACTGAATTGTAAACGAAGAGAAGAGTGGCTCTGGTTTCCACCCACCACGGGTGACATGCATTTTTGATCAGCCGATTGACTCTTCTATCGCGCCACATGCATGCCCTCGGAGTCCTGCTAGTCCCTGATAAGGATACGCTCTATTACAAAGCCTTTCAGCCGCGGCCTATGATTATCCTGTCGTATAATAACATTTTCTCACTTTGTCAATGCGACGTTACTCTGCACCACTGTCCAAGTACATTCCATTTGCTAGGATAATTCGTTATCGATTTGTAATTGATTTATTGATTCGGCGGCGAATTGCTGCACCATGTTTCATTACACATCAAATGTCGCGTTATTAATTAATGCTCCCCAACGGAAATCACACACGTGAATAGAATAGCACATTCATTCGGACGGAAACTTAGTCCTGGATGGTGGGACCAGTGGTAGTTTTGATCTTTGAAGATGATGGAACTTGCCGAAATTTCCATGCCATTTGGAATATGGAGGCGACCAATATGGCTTACCCAAATTGCACGACCCAGTTTTCCACATTAATAAGCAGCGCATTCGTTCATGCTCATTCGTTTGGATTCTGCTCGAATGGGCGTAGATGCCACCAGCGTCGCCTTCGCCGCCTCCAACGAAGCATTCAACATATGTATTTACCCGATAAAAGTAAGAGGGTCCTGCGTTTTGCTGATAGACAAGAAGCTCGCACCCGATGGCTTCCAGCCATGAATCATGCGCTTCCTGGAGCAGTCGATATATTGGGGTATTTATTGTGGCGTTATTCGGGAAAATTGGGAAAATGCCAATCCGGCTATAAGTGGTTGCTGATTGGGTCCCACATTGCAACATTTCGCAGACTACTGTTTAAAGCTATCTCATAAAACGGAGGAGTATTAATTAGGAATGGAGTGGAGCGGAAATAGATGGGTAAGTTGACATCCTCTCGAAATGCGCCATCCTTCTGATTATTTTGCTGAATTGTTGTGTGCTGATCTTCGAGCGACGAGTTCATTATTGGTAGCGACAGCCTCGTAATGCAGGCGCGCAAAAGTAGGGAAAATTCAGCTGAGGGAGGCGGCATTTCATGGCGGGCATGAAACGACAATGACTCGACAAAAGAGAACACCAGCAAAATGATTTGCACAGCTTTATACTGTGCTCTGATGCTCTTCCATTTTGGTGCACTTCTATTTCCAGCATCTTGCATGGTCTTGGCATGCAATTCTCCCAATATTCCATAATAAACCCCAATTTGCATAATATTCATTTGAATTTTATCAATATTTCAGTGCAGTCATC
>JARJDZ010010940.1:0-22247 GCA_030264555.1 Aleochara sp. GC000083
GTTTGGTTCTAACATTAGTTTAATTGGTCCAACCGTTTAAAAGTTATGCGCAGTTAAAGACGCGAAAAAAAGCGAAAATTTTGCATTTTTAGAACCCCATTTTTTAAGTTCGGGTATTTCCGATTCCCGCAGGATTTCGGGACCATGACCAATGTTATTTTTTCGGCAAAATACTATAAATGCCGTTTGAATCAGCCAAATCGGTCCATTAGTTTCGGAGATATGAAAATTTTAGAAACCTCGAGCGATTTTAATAATTTCATATCGGTTTTTTCGCTACAAACTTTTTTTTCAATTTTTTTCTTCGAACGCGATTTCTGCTCTTCCCATGGCCAAAAGGGCATGAACCCATACATTTTTGGAAAGTGCTCGTCAAAACCTACAATTTGGTTCTAACTATTAATGTTGTATGCAGTTAAAGTCGCGAAAAAAAGCGAAAATTGCCCCGTTGCCAAAAGAAGATGATCTCCTTGATATTTGGAAAGTGCTGATCAAGACCTACAATCTGGTTCCAGATTTAGTTTAATTGGTGCAATCCATTAAAAGCTATACGTAATATAGTATAGTATCACATATTCTGTGATAGTATAGTATAGTATGTGTGTAATATGGGTTACATACGGTTTAGATGTTATTGTTTACGGTTAACGATAGATGTCGTCTGTGTACACAAATGGTATTTTATTCAACAAACTTTGAAAGATACAAATTTATTATTAAACTGCGAATTAGTTTATGTGAGGCAAATCCTACTCATGCATTCAATCAGCCTTGAAATATAACAACGAAATCTCACGCATATTAGCACGGTACTAATTACACCGTGCATCCATTATCCTGGCGCGTAAGTTTGGTAATAAATTAAAGTTTGCGAGGGTGCGCCCCTCAAATGGGTGCGCCATTACTCGGCATTTATGCCATTATCCTTTTGTACGCCCCGCTAATGTGCTGTATTACGCAGGTATTCGTCCAGTCGTAGTCGTGTCCGAGTTGGAGCAGCATGGCCACGTTCCATCCGAACCCCAATGAAGATTCCGAACCGTGGATCGAGCGTGCAGCCATCAACGGGCAACCATTTCGCATCTGGCACGTGGGGATGTTTTGCCTCGCTGGATGCGTCGCCCTAAGCAAGTGCCAAACTCGGCAAATTCAATCGATATTAATTTGGGTGCATTTCAGTTATCCTGGTGTGCTGTTGCGTCAAGCTACGCATTCCACGTACCAAACAGGAAATCGAAGCGAATTACCATCGTAAGCAGCTGGTGTCCAAGTTCAAGGCGCGCGTCAAGCTCATCCAGAACCAGGATATGGATGCAATCGACCTTCAGAAAGGTAATTGTTACATGCACTCTGTTTGGTTGTTCATTTGTAAACGATTTCAGCATTGGAGATCATTCAAAAGGACTACGATGTGGAACGACGCAACATCGAGCTGGTTCACAACCCGAAGCAAACGAAACCAGCTGGAGAAGAGTCCGGGTTGAAGAACTTGTTCAAATTTCTCACGCCAGGACAGCCATCTCAAAACGCAAATATTTTGGATTCCTAGCTGCAATCGACGATGATGCACTCAAGTTGCGTTTTAGTAACAAATTCCAAGCATTAGTTGTACGTATCTTATCTGTTTTCGTTCCAATGCGCTGAGTAACTTTATCATTACATCATTTTCTTGAATGCATTGCGGTGATACAGCCTTTCAGCATTGCGGTGATTACATTGAATTGATTGCTTGGGAAATCAAGCTGCAAGTATTTCAAGATAGTTGAAATGACACGCAGTTTTTAAAACAATTTTATTATTTTAATAACTATTGTCAGTATGTTACACAAGTATAGTTATGTACTTTGCTCGCATTACAATTGCAGTGTGTGTAACATAGAAGACTCAATAATTCACGTGTACACGTTGTTCTCAAATTGCGTTGAATTCCTTCATTTTATCATCATCATATAAGATTTTGATGGAGCACCCGGAAATGAATTGCTTGCAACCGGCAGGCAAACTGGGCGATTTGGATGTTGCGTTTTCTTTGATCGAGAGAAACAAAAAGGTCAAATATCGGCGACGTTCCCCACGAATGGAGCGAAACAATCAGTATATAATTATTAGAGGAAGCACTCATTATTTACAAATAATATAAAAAGTTGTGTGTGTTGGGTCTTTGTTGTCCGCGGGTGCGACTTCTCGTGTGTGTGAAGAGAGTTTGCAAAGTTACAAAGCCTTTCAGTAGTATACAGCAGGAGTGCACTCTCGTTTCATGTACTGTGTGTCGTGTAGAAGTACAGAGAAACTTATTGACTCGTTTTTTTGGCGTTTGCGCTTCATTGTCTCGACGAATATGATACAAAAAGAACGTGCGATTACTTGCGGTGTGCAAATGTTAATAATGCAATCATGACTCTTGATAATTAACCGTACAGTAATAAAAGAGGGACGACGTCCGTCCGCCATTCGCAAATCCTTAAAATACAATTCACAATAGAAATGCATCATCATTGGAGGCGGCTTTGCGTTGGTCGGGCGTCCATTTTAGTATAGTTTTTGGTGTAAAAATCAGCGTCTTGCTTGAATTGAAAATAATAATAATAATGAAAATCACTAAAGTTGGCGATACAGGCGATTAAAATCCATTCATATGTACATTACACTAAATTGTACAAATAATTTGATTGAAGTGTGTGGTGAAGAATTTGCGGCAAAATGAATAAGACCGGAAAGGGCGGCAACGAATCTAGATAAAAACGGATGAATAAACATGTTGCTCGTTATGACTCGCGCGACATCATCGATAAATGTAATTGATTATCGCTGCTCGAATTGATCAATCCCGCCGTATGAAGGTCCTTCCCCTAAAACAAACACAGAGAAGATTAGAATTTGAAAACTTTCGATTGCAGTTATCTAGTGACTTTCAAGGACATGTCTGGTGACGTGCACGAATATGACAGTTGGCACTCCTGCACCGACAGGCAAGAGGTGTCATGGCGGTTCGAATGCAAGTTCGTGAACGCCAACGGTCATCCAAGTTTGCAGTTTAGACCAGTTGAAATGAGTACTCACGTAATTGTTTTCTTATCGCTCGATTTATTCTCGGGCCTAGCGCGATTGAGCACTTTGAGGAACTCGGACGTCTTGGCGCGCATCCGACTGTGGATGTACGCTTTCGAACACTTTATGTGATAGTGCAGATAGTGGCGGAACATGTGTATCAGGTTGATGGTGTTGTCGCGCGTGTTGCGCGCCGTGTGCCGCGGGAAGAGGACGAACGTAACGTAGCCGACGTTGTTGTCGACGACGGCGTCGGTGTTCTGCAGCTCGCGCGGCGGCTCCCGGTGGCTGAAGAGCACCGGCGGCGCCGTGTGCGAGGCGCGCAGCCCCTCCTTCAGCTCCTGCATGAACACCTTGCCGATGATGACGTCGTCCTCGTCGCGAAACCGCGTCGAGAAGACGACGGTGACGCGGTCCGACTTCGCCTCCACGTATCTGCAATTTGCGTGTCATTAGTTTTGGTATGCCCAGAGGATGGCGTCCAAACGATAGTGTTTGGTTGCCTCTATTAAGATAGAAATTTCATCCATGCATTCATCCTAATTGTGTTATCCTTTTAGGGAGGGACTTACAGTGTCTCATCGCTACGATAGTGTATAACGGCGCGTTTTTGCCCGTCATCACCCTGCTCCTGGAAGTCGAAGTACTTCTCGAAGACGGACGCGAAGCAGTTGCGCTTGAGTAGGCCGATCTTCTTCACCAGCTCCTGCCAATTCTCGGGCACGCTCTCCAGGTCGACCAGCAGGGAGACGTTGTAGCCGTCCTCGGGTGTCGTCAGCAGCGCACCGTACTCGCGCTTCAGCAGCTCGTCGGCGCCGTGCTCCTGCAGCTCTTTGTAAAACTTGAGACTAATGCTAATCTAGGCAAAACAAGCGACGAGCGTCCAGGTTAGGTTAGGTCTGCTGCAGCGACACAATGAATATACTTACTCTAATTTTAGTCTTATCACCGTTCACGTTCGAAATATGGTACAAAACGCCATCGAAGTCGGCGACGGTAACATCTATGGAGTCGTTTTTCACGCTGGAAGCAAGCAAAACACGCGTTGGATTTATGCGGCATCGCCGAGAAGAGGAGCATTGGGGGAGCAAAACAAAACGCCGCCAGCAGCAGCAGACCTCGCAACGGGCCGGATGACACATTTGTGAGTCATGTTTTCGAGCGGGGCCGTGTGCGAATCGGATGGGTGTTGTTGCCGTGCTTAGGCCGCCGCCGCCGCCGAGGAGGCGCTGGCCGCCTGATAAGAGGCCCAGCCCAGTGCACGTCGGCGGTGCGAGCCGTAGCGTGGAGCTGGTGCGCACGGCGGCCGAACACCTGCAGCCGGCCGACCGCCCCTGAAGGGGCGGCCCACCTGGAATCGTTGCCTTTGCCACTCACCCGGCCAGCGAGTTCTTGATCTTCACCGTCAGCGTCTCCTCGACGACCCGGTTGTTTATCTCCAGCAGGATCATCGTGCGCACTCTGGGTTGGTGGCGTTGCGGGCCTACGAAAGGACAGCGCGGACGATCACGGCGACTGATGGCCAGCCAGAACACACACCTAATTGCCCGCCCTTGTCGGCCAATGCATGTAGTACGCGGAAAACAGACGTCGCGCGCGTACTCGAGCAAAGACGGCCGAAACTCTCTCTCGCCGCGCGGAGGCAAACGTGTACGGGACCGACCTAATCAGAGGATGTCTGCCTGCCTATTTCGAAACATCGACGAGACGCGCCACACACACGCGCAACGCCAACGAGCCGACCAACCGCACCGCACACCAACGTCATCGAACGCCACCAATGCCCCCAAAACTGGTGCTGGTGCTGCTGCCGCTGCTGCCTGCGAACGCCGCTTGTGTGCGCTGCAGTGTGCGGCAACGACGGTGACTTCATCGAGTTGGATTTTGCATCGTTTGTGCCGCACGAGCAGCACCTTCGTCGGCGCTCGCGTAGCCCACCGTTCGCCAACGTTTGTCGTCAATCTCCACGTCTTCTACGATGCGAAAACTTGAAGGGATTTTCAAATTCTTCAACGTCCATCCAGTCTGCTATGAATCTGTTGCGAAACCACCGATTGGATCAACCCCAGGGGATGATGTCCATTGCATTCAGGATTTCTCCGCAACTCCATTAATTGGCCAATGGTTCATTCATCTTCGCATTACGTATGAACGTATGTGATCCGTGCGAAATTGTTGGCAAATTCGGCATGAAACAATTGACAGTCGGAGGCGGCTGTTTGAATTGGCCGCCGCCAGAGTCCGCGCCCTTCGACCGTCTTCGGCCGGCCGCCACCATCGGCGCACCGCCATATTGCCACATTTCTCTCGCGAGCGCGACGATTCCTCGCCGTTTTTCCGCGCTCGAAACGCAACGCATCTGCGTCCGGCGCTAATCAGTGCGCGTTTTTCGGCGTTCGCTTGGGCCGCGCGAAGCGACCGTCGCCGGCGGGCCGCGCTCGCTGCAAATCACCGCGCGCGCGTCCGCCTTATCAGCGATTGATATTGCGGCAAAGCGGCGCATCGACAACAGCGCGCTTTTCAGATGCGACCGGCCGTATACTGCGGCAAGTGGCCCGTGCTGCTGCTGCTGCTGCCCGCTGCTGCCTTGCTCGCCTGTGTTGTAACGTTTCATTTCGCTCGCGCATAGGACGTGACGAGAAACCGTGCACGAGCGCATCGAGCCGACCACGACGACGACGACGACCACCACCACCACCGCCACCAGCACCACCATCACCGCCACCACGACGACGACGGCGCCGACGACGACGAGGACGACACGCTGGGCCACAATCGCAATGTTTTGCTCATGATAATGAATCGGTCGTCGTGTCCGGAATCTGGCGGTTGATAACGCAAACGAAGCCATCGGGGTGTGTGTGCGCGCGTACGGCGGTGAAAACGTACGACTTGCATTTTCCGTGTGTGCTGGGTGCCGTTGCAAAACGGGAAAACAATCAAGCTGGCGACGAACAACAGTGATAGTAAATCAAATATGGCTTCTTCGGCCAAAATTCTACAGACGAATTCGGCGTGGTTTCAGAAGAAGATCAACCTGCGGCCGCAGCACCGCGGCGTGCATCTCGTCACCGAGGAGATCCTGCGGCAGATACCCGAATTGTCACAGTTTGCGATGGGATTGTGTCACGTTCAAAGTATGACATTCGTTCGCCGCCGTCTCCGGTGTGCTGCCCTCCTTCCGGCAAGCGCCTCCTGCACGCCTGTTCCGTCCGCATAAGGCGGCTGTGCCAGCAACCTCCCCACATCGTCGATGGTGCGGGTGCACCTGCCGCCTCCTGCGGGAAATGCATCACGCCACGTCCGGGCTAGTGGCGGCGACGACCACGGCGGAGGCGACTGGTGCACGCTCGACACCCCTTGCACCACCCTGTATACACATGACTTATCCCACACGCATACAAATGAAATCACGTTACCGATTGCTGGCGCTCGCCGCCTACACACCTACACCCACGCGCGTTTACCCCACTAGCCTAAATTTATTTTTGACATACTGGGGTGCATGCCGCTGCTGCCCCCGATGCCGTCCGCCTGCAATCGCAATCAAATCCGGCCGATGCGCTCTGCAGGCGGACGTCATCTGCATCGGGTTTCCCATTTGCACCCGCCTCCACGTTCAAACACCCCCGCACTCCGGGAGCGTTTGTTTGTTTAATTATCACCTATTTAACGATGTTTGGGGCGCTCTCTTTCTTATTTTTTCCGCTTTTGTTGTTTCGCTCCCATTTATCTATCGCATGGCACACCGCGTCCAGTCAACAAAATATCACAGAACGTGATGATTATAAAATCAATAGCCCCATCGCATTATTACAATGATTGAGTGAAATAATTGTATTCGGTTGTATTTTTAGTCCTGCATACTTCGGCGAGTCTTGCGCTGAATGAAAGTTGGGATCCAGACGTGCGGGACGACATGGAAATGATGCTGAACAAAATTATACCCGAAGGCCTAGCCTACCGACATTCATGCGAAGGACCTGATGACATGGTTCGTATATTTGCTGGCATATTCCCATCTAGTTTTTTAGTTGTTGGTAGGAGGAGATTTGCTCAGCTTCGGTGCCGTATTTGCCGAAATACTTGCAAGACTCAATGCATTGTGCTTGCCCTCCTCATGGCGTGCTCCTCATTGCAGTAATTTGAATGATTCGTAATGCATGCATCATGACGATGTTAAAGCAAGTTCATACCAGTCATATTGGCGCACATGCGTTGCTTGTTGTAAGTATGTTATATCAGAGATAGGAGTAAACTTGACTGAAATTATAGTGACGGGCGCATAATTGACGTCATTGCCTTTCTCCGCAGAGAAAACAAATGATTAGCGTTAGTATTGTTTTTTCGTTGTCGTTCGATTTGCTTCTGTTATTATCTTTATTGACTTGCTGTAGTTCATAAGTCCATAAATGTTTTTGTAGCTTAGCGTTGATCAATTTCCCCCGCAATTCTGTTGCGTTGCAATGTATTCACATTTGCCATGTGGCATTTTTTACACAACAGAATTGCGGTCATGAAATAAATCCGCCATTTTGTTGTATAACGGATGACTAAGCGATCTGTTGGATTTTAGCCGGCGCACGTGAAAGCGTGCTTCCTGGGCTCCTCGCTGACGATCCCCATCACCGAAGGCAAGCTGAACCTGGGCACGTGGCAGGGTGTATGGCTGTGCGAGCACCGGGACCATGCCGGCTCTAGGAAACTCCTCATCACGCTGAACGGCTGCCTGCGGGACTCCTCGTGCACGCCTTTATCGCCCGTCAGTCCGATGGCCAGCACGAGCAGTTAGGGAAGGAACTCGGGGCATTCCCTGTCGAAGCACTGAGCGGCTTCGGTGCACGGGAATGGCCTCGAGTCTAAACCTGACGAACTGTATGTATAGTGGGTACTAGTGTCACACACACACAAAAAATGAATAACAAATACAAAAAATATAAATATAATAATGCTAATTGTAAGGGATTCTAATTGAATTAAGCGGTGAGAAGGAAATGAGGAATTGTTTGCGGAGGCGAGCGCGCACCGATCCGACGTCCGTTTCGAAACGTACACGTACCATACACACGAGGAACACGCATGGATGTGGTCTTGGACCGGAGGAGACGAGCACGCAGTGACGTCGGCACCATCAGCAGCGAGCTGGGGTGCGACACCACGTCGAGACCGGCGCGAACAGCGTCGCGAACAAGTCGCGCGACAAACGAACACATTTTCCTGCACGCCGAAAACGATTCTCGAGGTGCCGAAGCGCAGAGAAAAGAAGGCGATGCCAGGCACGAGGGACGAGTTCCACCAACAAGCAAACAAGCGCGAAATGCAATTGAATTCGAAGAAGGTAAAGCAAATGGGTGACACATCATGTTAGGTCATTTGTGCAAATATGTACGGCTTGCGAGCATTGAACGAAACGCTGAGTAAATGGCTGGCTGAGAAGCGAGAATCAATCGAGGAGCCAACAGTTTTTATCAACCAACAAAAACTGACGATGAGAGAAACAATGCAGAAACAAAGAATTATGGACTTAAGAAAAATCTAATGACAATATGTACATAACGCCTGTGCATCTATATTAATTTTGATAGTAACAAATCGTTTTGTTATGGAGGAATGATTATCGTTTCCTAGCTTAGTTTATTGACAAGACGTTTACGACAAAAGTTAACCATTCGCACGAACGAACACGACACTCTAGGAGATGAATTTCAAGCGCCATCATTTTAGGCCTATACCGAAGTATATGACGTATGCGTTCGAATCGAAGCTCTTAAGCGATTTATTATTAATTCACCGATTGCATTCCAATGAATCACATTCCAAAGACACGATCACCTATGGCTCACATGGTTTATCACGATTGAGCATATTACCACCTGGTTACAAACATTTGCCACGTGGAATAAGCTGGACCGCTTCAAGATGAGACAATCCGTACGGAATGAGACGTCTTTGATCAACAAAAGCCTGTCAGCTATAGAACGCGCCTTGGAAGGCGATTTGAAAATTTCCGATTTGGTTACGAAATTTCGGCGTTGATTTCCACGAAAGTACGTGTAGGACATTGTTTTCGATTTTCAATGTACATAATACGGATGATACATTATTATATGTATAATATGTTACACGAGTAAACATGAAGATGAGAGGACGAGCAAAAAAAAACACTACGGATTACGGGTTGTAAATATTAGTACTGAATGTAATTGAATGACGATGATGCGAGCGGAAGCGCGTTACGATTGTAATAATAACGAGACGCGAGAAGCGGTTTGATTAGGAACAGTGTACGATTGATGTAATATATAACGTGGGCTGACTTGGGGTCTGTCTTCCTGCCTCCTTTTCACGGAATTATTCAAAAACGCTGGTCACACTTGCCACGCACGACGCGCCCCCGATTCGATTCGGCAGCTAGAACCGTTCACACTTGTTCACCGATTGCATTGCTAATTGCCTGAGATTACGTAGCGACCTAGTGCATCCCACGCAGAGGCGGGCACCCACGCAGCCGGCTGGAGGCGGCCGCCCCCCGAAACCGCAAATTACACGCGCAGCGCCGCCGCCTCCAGCAGCTGCAATGCGAGACGAGCATTCAAATTGCGCTCGCTCCGAATGCCAAAAATAGCCGCCGGCAAATTGCTTGGATGCAACATGTAGTAGACGAATCCCTTAATTAAACGTCACGGACAACAACACGCAGGACACATTCGCGAAATCGAGCAGCAGCAAGCGCCTATAGTCTAATGCCATTCCGGCCGCCCCCACGTGTGCGCCGCGCACACGGAGACGACGCCGAGAAGTTCAGTCCATCCTCCATTGTATACAACGATATGAACAGAATATTTTTACGTACGCTCGTTTTCTCAGTTGGCTGCGCTTTTCGCTTTGGCGGTTTGTTGCGTTCCCGTCATTTCGCGCGCCGCACGCGAATCTCACAGGGTACTCAAGTTTACATTACAATCGCATTACTGATTAAAACCGAGATATCTATCAAGAGATGCAATGTTGGCTGCGATAGCGTTCGACGACGCCGGGCGACGCGATAAATTCAATAAGCGATCGCCGATTTCTCCGAACAAGTACAAAGAATTCGCAACTACTAGGCCTCCTTTGCCAACCCCATACGCGCTACACATACTTTTCAATATTTGGACTTTAAATCTCTTGATAGCTGGCTGCGTGGCTCATACCGCTTATTGATTGAATTCCGTTCAAGTGATTTGCGTTCGAACGCATCATAAATTAATAACGTTTACCCAACGAATTTATCGCATTATGATTCATTTCGGTCGTTTCATGCGCGTGCGGTGTCTCGAAATGTCTGAATAATTAGCAAGCAATATCACCAAGTTGGAAGCAAGCAATTTGAATCGAACAGTCTTGAAGCGCTCACCCAGGATTCTGCGTTTCTTTCGAGATTGCCACGTGGCATTCGCTCGTGATTAGAAAAGCACCGCGACGCTGCTACAACAAGTTTCTTGCAAACAAGCAAACAACAATATTGATTTAGGCAATTAAAACTAATCGAAGGCGCAAACGTTGTCCATACACTGTCTGTCCCGCAGATATCCAATCGATAGTTATTTTTTAGGCCAGCACCCGGCGAATCAATTCGAGTACTACCCCTCTCTCTGTATGGGCGCGAATCCTCCGCACGAATCTTCGACAAAAATGGCAGAAATTGCGAATTCAGGACGTATTCATTACGATTAGCCTCACGCGATACGGGTTTGAACAAATTAGCTTGCAGATTTTCGTTGCAACGCGCGTAGCGTTTTAGTTGAACGGCGGTGATCAATTGATACTAGACGAATTATAATGTAATTATGTAGTTGAAACGATAGCCGGCGAATAAAGCGAGAATTAAGAGATATGCGTGCCTATCCGTCCCTAAATATGCAAACAAAACAAAACACGAAGAGAGCAAGCAAGACGAGAAGCGGAAACCGAGAGGAAAGCAAAAGAAGCGAAGAAGGCAAAGTGAGACTTAGCAGAAAAAGATATCAGAGACGATTTGTGGGTTTACTATCCAAGTATGTTGTGCGTTTATTTTGCAATGCCGCTCCAGCGCATTGCAAACAATGATGATGTTCACTAGTACTAGAGTCTAACATAGAAACTAAACTGGCATGCGTTACGTTGGGCAGAAATTTATGAAATTCTAGTAAGTTAAACGACGTGTGGAAATAAGAGACGAAAGTACGTTATTGTAAATATTGTATCATAAAAACAAATGATGAAACGATCAAACACAGATTGTGGATGAGACGAGATTGACGAAGATGATATACATATGTAGCAAAATGCAGTGAAAACCCCGCGCGCAGACCAGAAATTATTAGGAACACAAAAACCTAGCACTGATAAACACACGTTTTCGTAGGAATGCATACATTTCTGAACGGTGCGGGACGAGATTCAGCATGCGAAACAAACAGATGAGAAACTTATTGAACAAATTGAAAGCGTGCGCAAACATCAACCGCTTCAGTAATGAATGAAATCACACACCTGATCCAGTGAATTGGTGCTTTTAGACTTAAAGAAAAAACACATACAAATTTGAAGCTAAATTTCTCTGTCATTAACAAACCGCAATTTAATATTGATAACAGACCAGCAAGGTAATTGTGAGAGTAATACGAATGCCAGCCGATATCATTGCAATATGCATTGCCATGCTCGTTTCTTTTCCCCGAAAATTCATTTGCTGATTCGATGAGCAAAAAAACGCATTGGAAATGACGCAGCATTCGTACGACTTTGGGAACCTTTGCGGCCGTACATGTATAAGTTTTGAGGAGTCATTTGTTGAGCTGATTAGTCCAACGCCAACTGAACTAAATACCGAGCAAAGTGATTATTTACAAGTTTATTATCAATAAAATAAGGCATATACTGCAAGGCAACAATAACACGACTTTATAGCATACTAGAAACGTATTGAACGAGAAAGTAATGTGCAAATAATTCTTATCCAGCTTACTAATAACAATGGAACAAAACAACGCAAGGGTTGAGCGAGTTGTTTGTCAGTTGTAAAACACTGCCACGTAATAAAAAAAAAACAAACATTATGAACTATATGAACAAAACGAAAACAAAAAAAAAAACAACCAAATGAATAATTATTGTAAAAATTTGCATTGATTTCTCTTATCATTACGATTCTTTATGAAGATAAATTAATTTGTACATAGTGTTTTGTCGACGCAATTCTCCAGCAAACAAAGCAGCAGCAAAGAGAACAAACTTAACAAACAATAAGCGAAATAGTGAGACACTCCGGAGCGCAGACACGGTCTCGGATCTCTCTGACAAAAACAAAACAAGCAAACAAATAAAACAACAACAACAATTGCAAGTAATTCAGATTTGTTTCAATCCACGATTATTATTAACAAATTGGTCCCTTGTCCGCATTGCGCATACGCGCCGCATTGTTGTTGTCGCGCCAATAATTGTTCGCAAGCAAATAAAATACGTTGTATATTGTTACGCATATAATATAGAAATATATATTTGCGAGCAAAAGTCGTGGGCGAATTGTTGGCAATGCTGACAAGCACCGATTCGATTAGAGTAAGTACTGAGTACCAAACAAAGAAAAAAAAAATAATTAAAAAATAAAATACATTGTGGGCGAATAAATGAATGAGCAAGTCAGACATTTGTAGGAGCAGAGAGACGTACGTGTAGAAGGGAGAACCGAGATTGATGGACGCGATACGAAACCACAAATTGATGATGATCATTCGATAATTACAGTAAAGAAACGGCAAATTGTCGCCACCCTCCCAAAAAAAGGCATCCATCATCTCGCCGCTCCAATGACTACACGCAAATCGTGGTGAGAGATGGCAATGCAGATTAATGCGGAATACAACAAACCAACAAAAACAAATAACAAACAACGTGAAAACTATTAGAAAATCGTTTTGGCTGATGAATTGTTACAGTTTTCTGCATCTCGAATTAAAATAGCGAACGAATACCGAAAGAGATATGTACACATTAAGAGGTAATACAACAAAAAGGGAAACCAAATGCAGCCCAATTCGCATCTATATTGTACCTAGGCGCATAATTTGCATAAATAAATATTAAATAATTACTAATCATTTGTTAACCTTATGTCTATGCTGTATTATGAGGCCAAAAGCCGGTTAACGCAACTACGTGCTATAAATTGGTATACAAATCGTCTGCAAACAGATATCTTTGGCTCGATTATTCGCGTGCCAATTCGTAATTCACATCTTAATCTATTATTATTATTATTATTACTGTTGATTTGCTGCCTTGTTGTCACCTATTCAGGCCCAGTTTTGTTCATATGCGTAGATAGAGATGATAGTTTATTTAAACGGGAACTTCGGCGGAGGTGATATTGTGCGGGCCCGCTCCAGCGTCGACCTTCTTCACGTCGTCCACATTCTTCTTCACGGCCATGAAGGCGGTGCGAATCTCGTCCAGTGCCTTGCCGAGCCCGCCCTTGATGCCGTTGAACTCTTGCGTGACGAGCGACAGCCGGCCCATTAAGTAGTTGAGATTCTCGTCCACTTCGGTCATGCGGCTGGTGATCTGGCCGACCTGGTGCACGGGGTTAGTATCAGTTCTGCATTAATCACATCTTGAATTTGTAGCGCACTTACCTTGCCCTTCATACTGTCCATCACGTTGAGCGAGCCGCTCACGTACGAGTCGGTTTGGTTCTGCAGCTTGTTGAGTGTGTCCGTGGAAGCGCTCATCTGCTGGTGCATGATGCCGATCTGCCGCCACACCTGGTCGATGTCCTGGCCGATCTTCGACGTGAGATTGGCGAGCGCGCCCGTCTCGCCGTCGAGGATGTTCAGCTCGAAGGTGTCGAAGCGGTCGTGGATGGTGCCGTTGATCTTGTCGCCGTGCTCCTTGATGAGGTGCTTCACCTCGCCCTTGATTTCGTGCACGGCGTACTCGATGCGTCGTTTCGTGTCCATGAGGCCTTCGGCGGTCTGTACGAGGATCTCCTCGACCTTGGGCAGCGAGCCCACCTCCTTCTTGAGATCTTCGTAGGCGCGTCCCATGCCGCTCGTCATGTTGGCCGTCTGCTCCTTGAGCTCGTTCAGCGAGTCCAACACGTCGCCTTGATTTTTGAGCTGCGCCAGCAGATTCGTGAATTCGGGCTTGATCACTGCCTCCAGCTGCTCTTTGGGGTTGCTGGACTTGAGCAGCTCGTTGACGACGCGTGCGGTATCGTTACCGAAACTATTCAGCGTATCTTTGTCGGGGAGGTTGTCCACGCGTCGCTTTAGTGTGGAGACGTCGTCAACGACCTTGTTGAGCAGGGCTTTGTTCTCTTGCAACTCCTTGGTGACGGTTTCGTCTTTGTAGTCGATGGGCACGATGTCCGTGTGGATTTTGTCGTTGAATTCCGTCAGTTTGTGCTCGTATTGTTGCAGCAGCAATTCGCTGCTGGAGAGTTGCTTCTTGGTGCGTTCCATGCTCTCGATGGATGCCGCATTCGCCTTCTTCAAGACGTCATTATCTTTCGCCAATTTCTCGAAGCCGGCTTCGATTATTCCCGCTGACTTGGACATGTTCGATAATTTTCCTACAAAAAAACACCTTGAAATCCTATACGTATTTATACAAATTTTATACAAATTTACCATCGATATGTGAGCGCAACTTGTCGATATCATCCGGAATGCGCTTCTTGAGTTCATTGACCGAATCGAACGTGCCCTGCAGCTGGGTGCGCTCGCGGTCGCCCTTCTCCATGAGGACGGTCTCCACGTTCGCGACGCGCTGATCCAGGCGTTGCGTCGCCCCCTTGATCGACTCCAGGCCCTTGATGCGCTTCTCCAGCGTGCTGAAATTCTTCTTGAAGTCCTGCCCGAGCGCGCGCTCGCGGAACTCGTGCCGGTCGAGCTTGTCCTCCAGGCTGCGCATCATGTGCAAAATCGAGAGGATGGCGTCACGGATGTCCTCGTTCCTGTTCAGCAAAAGAAATACATTAATGATGCGTTTTCATGAGTTGTGGTGAATTGCTCAACGCGTGCAGTGCCGAGACGCATTTCGTGCTTAAAAGTGAATTATTTTTGGGGTAAAAGACCTATTAGTACATCGGTTATTTTTAACCGTTGACGAACGCGTTATGCGCGCCGAGCGCATCGGGCATAATCTGGAGCACAGCCACTTAAAGTGCCAACATCTTCGAGGCTGAATGCAATTGCGCCGTGAAGCGGCCCAAGAGTACTTTTAAAATTTGGCAAGACGCACTCGACGCGATTCAGGCGATAAGTACATCAAACGGTTTTGAAATCGCTTCGAAATTCAGGGCGCGTTTCATGCGAATGGACGCATTAAAAATGTTTACGCATATGAAATGGGAATAACTACCCTAGGACAATAGCAACCAGCTGCGCCGCTTGCATCCAGGCCTTCCATGAAGCCACTTCGTTTATTTCGAAGGCTCCAAAATAAACACAGATGCTGCCGAGTTTACTCCGGCTCGGGCTTTGTTTATAAGCGAACACATGTTCAATGTGCCCGGATGCGCTCGTCGCGCAAAGAAAACGTATACGAGCATCTTCGTGGAATGCGGCGCACAATGGCTCTCGGAATAGAGGGTTCATCCCGTGCGGGCGGGCAACTTACGTGACGGGCTTCGTCGCCGGCGGCACGGCCGTCAGCTGGTGGACGGCGACGCTGAGGAAGACGAAGCAGCACGCACCCCATGTCAGCTTCATCGCGGCGCTCTCGTTCACTGCCTGCGGGCTCGGCGGGCGACACTTTCTTCAGAGGGGAGGTACCAGAGGCTCGGCACGGCGTCGTCTCCAGGCTTGCAGGCGCCGTCTGTCGCTGCGGACTATCTCGCCTCTAATGACGATGCTTCTATCTGCGTTGAACTCTCGACCCCGGCCAAGGTTTAAGCGCTCGCTGAAACAGAAACCCAAGCGGTGATTGGAACGCACAGATTACTAAATGTTTTTGCAAAATCAGTACGGGAGCCCGATGCGAGCAATAAAAGCGAAGGATTCTGTGCGCGCGTTCGAAAAATTGCGCGGAAGCGTGCGCTGAGCGCTTATCTTATCGCCGCACGATTCTGAGAAACTGATGCTAAACTATTACTACTATTGGCTGGAGATGTTCTACGAAGAGTTCATTGACGAACGGCAAATGTTTACCCAACGGCGAAGGATTTGAACCGTTTATCGCGCGCAACTATCAAAGTTTTGTTGATCTACTCATTTAAAAATGCAAACAACGCCGGCCACGAATTTCGGATAAAGGCCAATTGAACAAGCCGGCTCGTGGCCTGGCACAACAGTCAATGGATAATTGTTTTCCAGCTTGTAATTGCCCCCAGTCACTTCTTATGTAAGAGAATTGGAGCGCGCTTAATTGAATAAGGGTATCATTAAGTATTCTTCGGCTCATGAATTGTACACAATGCGCAGCGTATGTCTGCGTGCATAATATAATGTCGCTATTGTCTGGACTTTAAATGCACTGAGGACGCCGACAAATTGCTGCACTTCCCGTTCATTATGGCTATGCAATTAGATGATTAGTTGTATTGATATCAATCGACGAAGAATTTAATTAGAATCGAACTGGAGAATGGATCTTACCGAAAATTTGCCGATGAGAACAGACTGCAAATGCGCTGAAGATGCGATGCACAGAACGATGCGTCGTCGGCCGGAGATGAAAATAGTCTGAGGCTGTCTCTGATATGCATGCGCCTGAAAAAGCACGCATGAAGATTGCTCGCCGGATGCGGCTGGGAAGTTTCAAAAGAATTTTTGTCCAAAATCCAATCCCGACTTGAGCGACATCTGAATACGCTTCGTTCGGAGTTCTTCTTGTTTGGAACGCAACGAGGCAAATTCGCTCATCGTTGACATTTCTTTCCATTTTTCTTTTGAGTGTTGGTCGTAATGTTCGTCTTTTGTACTGAGCAGGAAGTTCTGACACTTCAAAAATAAATCGAATTATTACTTGATATTAAACATCAATTGGTCTCTTCTGAATTAGTTTCTTGCATGCATTACGTTATGATAGCAGTTCTCGCAAAAGCATTAGAATTGATTTATATTAATCACTGTTTGAATTCGTCAGGTTGATTTTCCTTCTTTGTGCTTCTATTCTTCTTGAATTATTTATGATGATTAGTTTTATCTTATTGCTCTAAAATCCAAGAACAATTAGAATTAATCTAAAAATGTGGACAATGAAACGAACCTTTTCCAAAAAGATATTTCAATGCGTCTATCCATTTACGAAGTTGGACTATTACTGCGCGTATAAATCCAGACAACATTGGAGAGCAACAAATGAAATGCATTTGACGTTCGTTTATTCTCCGATCAAACTGCAAAAAAGAAGCGAAAATAATGCGAACATTTTGATCCGCTACAATGCCACGCAATAAATACCTCCCTCAAATCGTGCTTTTTGTGCGATTTGTCGAAATATCCAGTGTAATGTTCTTGTACTTCAACATCTACTGCTGCAGCTAGATCCATTCCGACGTAATATTCAAAACATCCAAATTTCGCGCTTCAGTGGACCGACCATTGGACCGTACCCAGCAGCAGGTACGTCTTGCAACCGCAAAGAAAGCGGATCTTTCCTCTTCGCTACCTCCCAATCTTTCCCCAGCTTCCTATGCGCTTCGAGTGCGTAAACTCCGGGAAAAAATTTCGCGTGGCGACCGCAACGGGTGCAAGTCATCAGGCGCAAAATGAAAGTCGCGCACGGCAACTATATAAACGTGCGCCAGCCTTCAGCCAGCATCACACAGTGACTTGTGCAACGCTTCCGCACGTCCATCCATCGCAACCGACTCGAATTCCTATCGTAGCACATCTTCATCGATCAAAATGCGCTTCACACTCGTAAGTAGCCGCGCAAAATGCTTCGCAATTTCAACTCAATATTCTCGCTTCTTCGTCAGCTCTTCGTCGTCGTGCTCCTCGTGGCGATCGCTTCCACCGCTGCCGCCGGGCTGCGCTTCAGACGCAACAGCGGCGTCACGGGGCCCGTGCACACCTACGTCAAGACTGATAAGCACGCCAACTTCAAGTGGGGCGTCCGGCACCACGTCGGCAAGCACTACGCCGGCGGCCACTGAGGAGCAGATGATGCCGTCCTAACAACATCGCATTCGTCCGATCATGCATTCAATCATCCGTAGTGAATAAAATTGTTTAGTCGTAAACGCTTCGTTTGTTTCCGTTTGACTCCCCCTCGGGCTACGGCGACAGCCACCGCCTCGCTAGAACAGAGCAAATGCTTATAAGTCCAATTTTATTATGATGTCACATTCAGTAACTGAACAAAGAGTACAATTAATTCTTTGCTGAATTTCATTCACTTGGTGTGTAATTTTGCACTTCCTACATGGTATATTTAGAGAATACAGGGGCGGGAGGGGGTGAGAGGTGGGAAGAATGGGGGCTGACTTTTGGAGGCATATACGGTGCTTTCTTCCCTGCGTCTTAAAACGTCCAATACTGAGCGAACAGGTCGTATCGGTTCAGCACGAAGCCGTTCGGCCGGTCGAACGCCATCGCGATGAGTTTGTGATTCTTCTTGATCTCCTTGTCGAAGATGTCGTCGGACGATTCGTCCAAGTACTTGCTGATGTCCCACTCTACCGGCGGCAGCGGCGAGTTGATAAAGCGCGCCGCGCCAGCGACGTCGGGCACCACGTGATTCTGAAGCGTTTTGATCTCCCACAGCGAGCTGTTCAGCGCGTTCGACTGCGTCGGATCGCGCTCCTCCATGATGTACGGATCGTCGTTCGAACACCGCGCGTCTGGGTGGTTTAGCATGAACTTCAAGCACGGATGTCTGTAAATGATAAGTTAACAAATTACGCTTAGAAACATCGACAAGGAGCTAGAACTTACCGCAGAATCAAATTTCCAATAAACATGCAGATGACGACGACGTCCTCGCTGGGCGCGACGAGCGCCAGTCGCGATAGGCGTTTCGCGAATGCGGCCACCATCACTTCCGGAAGATGCGTCGAGCTGAGGAAGATATCCGCCAGGTAGTACAGGCGACTCTTGTACTTCGTGTGGAATATCTCCGGCTCGAACATTGAATACAATTTGGCGAATATGTTTGGATAGTCCAGATTGTGCAGCTGGATCATCGTGTAGATGCCCTGCAGCGCCAGCAGGCCGGTCACACCGCCTACGTCCAGTGAATCCATGAGGAAGTCCGTCATCAGCAGCGGCTTCTCCAGATGGTCCAGCACCCGCTCCAGAAGCACGACGAGCATCTGCTTGTGTGTCTGCGGCGTGTGCTCCCAGAGCATGACGCAGTTCCATACCTTATTCAGGCATCTTTTTGTGACCGAGTCATCGAAAGTGAACTCGTTCACGTTGCAGCACAGCGTCTGCTGCTCCATATTCTTCGTCACATACAGTTTGCCCAAGAGGGTCAGATAGTTCATCATGTAGATGTCTGTGGGATTCGATTTGGCGGTGATGCTCGGCAGTGATTTCCATGTGTAGAACAGAATGTCATCATAGATGAGGTACTCTTGGAACTTAGTATACAAGTGGACAGCTGCTTCTTGCTTGAGCAGCAGCTTCATGAGAATCAACTTCAATCGATACATGGGCACAGGGTGCACAAGATTCTGCTTTGATTCAAGTGGATACTGGCCCTCATATGCCATCAGTTTCATAGCAGTGGCTAGTGCCTGTTGCTGGATCTTGACTGCTGTATGGTCAAAGCAATCCAACACTTTTGTAAAGCATTCATCATAGATGCTGTGCAGCCACTCTTTGTATTTATATTCTACTGTGTTCACCATCAGTTTCAGTGGTATCACTTCTTGGTACATGCTTCCATCTTTCAAAAGGTTTGTGAACACCAGCTCCAGCGTGAGGAGGCACGCCGACGTATCCGCCCCACTTTCAAAATGCTTCATGATGTCAATCAAATGGTTGCAATTTTTACGTGACTCCAGAAACTCCTGTCCTTTCTGGCGCAGTAATTTTGTCATCTTGGCCTTATCGGCACGATCTGCCATTTGAGACATGGCTAGCAGGAAATGTTTAAAAAGTACCGCGGGGCTCACCCACCGCTCGAAATTCACAGATGATTTTCCAATTACTGAAAACGACAAAATTTAGGTTATGGACTGTGGAAAAATTACTTGGCCTACCTCTGATTAATCAACACGAATCACGGTAAAACCATAGAAACGCAATGCCACCAAAATCACCCAGTTTCCGCGATCAATTTAATAACGTTCATAGATTCTCACATTCATCGGTTTTTATTTTCGCATCGCACGTTGTAGTCACGCAACTTCGGCACCCAACCCGCAATACCACCAATAACTTATTTTACTCCGGAATATCGTCTAAATTACACACAATTCATGTAGGTGCATTCTATTTGTTACATCCATTTAATTAAATGAATGTTTATACTAGATAATTCCGACTATAAAATGGAAACGTGCATATACGTCGATTTCCGATTTAATACACTAAATGCGCATGTGTTACAAGAAAATATTTTGGTCTCACATAGATGGCGCACCACCTTTTTTATAGTTCAACCAATTTCCGGACGAAAACAAGCCTGTAATCGTGGAGTGAAATTCTGTATGTGGAGGTGGCATTGCCCATCCTTATAATGTTATAAATGTTATTGCATCAAACAATTCAGCATATAAAATTATGAAATTGCAAATTCACTTCACAAATTGTTTTACCTGGAATGCAACAATTAAACACTTAAGGGCAACAAATTAATTTCCAATTTTATTTTCATTTCAAGGTAGATTATGAGTTACTGGAAGGTGGCGCCCCCAGTGGCCTGCATTGCATAAACAAACTTTCATGAAATAAACAAAAGTTTGCGATAGACGCAAACAATAAACAAGTGGCTGCCATGTTGATTTCATGCTGCATCATTTGCAACGATAAGGTGATTAGTGGTAGTTAATTAAATAATTTCGATGGTTCGCAAACTGTGGTGATGTGCAACTTTCAATGTGGGCCTCCTTCTTCACATTGAGAAAGAAGTTTCAGGAAATCCATGAAAATTCAATGTATTTTCAGTTTTCACACCAGCACTAGTGGGTACAACTGAATAATTGTCGCGTTGAATTATGTTTCATGGTGTCATTATTTGCCAAAATTAATGAGAGAGTTTGTGTGACATGTAATTTGGAGATTGATTCTTAGTATTCTTACTTAACTCCGCTATACCCGTCCCAAGCCGGGGGCCTTATCATGCAAGAGACAAGGAAGGAGGAGGGTTCGAGGAGTAACACCTCGTTAAAAAACCAGGGTTCAACTGGCTCCGGTTGTTAGCACTCTGTAAGGGCTCCTGGTCCAGGGTTACAGGACTGACACAACCAGCAGCTGTTACCAAACAGCTAATGTAAGTTATATCGACAATCTTTTCAGGTAAATGCATGACTAACAATGTTACTTCTTCTTTTACAGGTATGCAATTGACTTATGAAAGCTAAGTCAGTTGCCAATTAAATCTTCAAGTTTATGGGGTCTTTGTCTTCAGCAACAACAGCTGTTTTTAATAGCTAATGTAAGTCATAAATATTCGTTGTTATTGTTTTAATTACTAACACAATCTCATTATATGGGTATGTAGTTCAATGCATATGATGATCGCAGCTAAATAATTGATCATCTACTCCAAGAAGGCCCAATCTTCGGCGCCCAACTTCCAGTCCAGAGTGAGGTGTCCTCGGTCCCAGTAGCCCGGCGTTGCTACCACCATCTCTTCCTGCAAATCCCATGGTATGTATCACATTTCAATACAATCCATGTAACAATATTGTTGGAACTTGTTAGTAATTCACATTTCTTTTACAGATATCTTGCCAATTGTGACTTGCTGTTTGTAGTGCAGGTTTGGGACTAGATGCTTCAAAAGCAAAGGCATCAACGCAGCGACTGCTTTGAACATCTAGTCATTTTATTTTGCTGTCTCATTTTCTTTCTCTTCTCACATTAGGGGATTACCAATAGGAATAGGTTCACATTTAGAATTCAATAGTATCAATATAAATATGGATTTTGCTGGGTGCACAGGAATTCAATTAGATTCAAACGGGTTTGACGTCTTAATATTTCTTGGGGGAGTAATTTTAAAATTTCATTGACTTCCTCCTAATTTTTTAACATTTAGCTCTGATGCTCCAACATAAC
>JARJDZ010010941.1:0-12694 GCA_030264555.1 Aleochara sp. GC000083
GAAATTCTGACGATTTAATTGTGACATTTGAAATGTCATATCAAAAATTGTGGAAGTAATTTTGGATTTTGTTGCTTCTTGGAACATTGTATCAACTTTTCTCCAGTAAGATAAAATGGCGTATATTACACGTGTGCGAAATGCAACAATAAACTCGTGAAATTTGTGTATCACTCGTGCTATCGCACTCGTGATTTAAATCACACTTATAATATAATCTACTATTATTTCAATTACAACTTTTGAGCATAATTTGATTTTTATTGGGAACAGGTCTGCCAAAAATTCAATTTTCAATTTTTTTTTGTCCATCGTCCAAGTTGTAGTTTATGTTCTTAACTATAACGCGAATTTTTATTTTTTACTTCTGATGACCCTATCAGGATTTCTGCTGACAACGTAAAAACACTATTTTCGAGTGGTCACAGGGAATGACGACGGAATATTTCTCTTTAAAAAAATTCAAACATAGTTTTTCAAATGTATACCTTTGAGGCAGTAAAAAGTTTGAATGAAATATTTTATTTCTTATATGTAAAATAAATTATTGAAAATGGGCCATTTTTTCACCCGAAAAAGCCCAATGATTACAGAAAGAGTTTGCCATAGAGAGCAGCTCACAGTAGAAAATTTCCTGTTAATCCTGCCAACGTAGCAAATTTTGGTATGGATCTAATTTTCGACTTTGTAATACGTAATCCACTTTTTTTCTTGTTTGTAGGGATTCAGCAGCGATTCTTCACTATCTGAACGTATGTATAGAATATGACACACTTATGCGGAATGCCATTTTAAATCCATCAAATTTGCGATGCCATCGTGTTTGTAAGTCAGTTTCAATTATCAGCGTTATGTCTTGATCACTGCCTCTGTTCGGGTGAAGGAAATTGGTAATAAATTTTTAAATGAACAACTTAAAAACTTAAATATTCTTGAATATCAATGAACCAAGAAAAATAAGACCAATCTTTGCGCTCACACATTTATTTAACTAGATTAGCATCTTTGTTATGTCAATAATGTTAACTCTATTAGTATTCATCTGTTTTGTTTGTCCAGCTCTTTAATTTGACATTTTGATCAATAATATCTAATAAGATTACATTTTCAACTATCTACATAAACCATTCAATAATTTATTCAAGAATATTTTCTACTAGGTTTCTGCTTCTTAGATTTACTATACATAGGATATTTTTATGATATATATTTTCTCATTTCTATATCTCATTTTAAATATACATGGATAGTGCTCATTAGATACTTATAATTGTTAATTTAACCTACTTACAACGGTTTTTGAGGTACACCATTCATCGTTTAACATTCTGTCAATATTATATCTTAACTATGTTACTTAAATTGTTAACTGTAGTCTTTGAATCGAACGTATAGAATGAATTTTTGATGAAATGCAGGTTTTTAATAAATTAAAATGAAATCATATAAATATTGAATTTGCATTAGAGAGAGGTAAAGTGGAAAAGAAAGGAAATGCAAATAGCGGAATGGACGTTCTACTGGCTGAAGATGTTTCATTCGTCTAGTATAATACTGCTGCTTGGTGGATTCTCTTCAGGAAGTTCGGCCACGTCTGAAATAACCGGTACAGTCTCAAGTGGCGGCAGATTACGCTCTCGCTGCATGTTGTTCAATCCTTTCATCTTGCTCTCCAACGCAATCCATTCCATTAGGATACTAAAACAGAATACGAAGTGAAAATTTGCAATACTTTTAAGTAATTGGCTATTAAGTTGACACGTGAAATGAATGAAGCTTAGACACAGAGTTATATTTATCATAATTCTGATGCAATGTGGCTATAAATCGCAGTTATATCCACAATATAATAATAATTATTGTAAAAAAGAGTTTTTAGATTTTAAGCTTTAAACTGCAAAGAGTTCGTTCAATAGAACTGATTTTATAGGATTGTAATCATAAAGTAATACATTTCTAGGTATTATCCTAATTTTATTTAAAACGTATTTCTCAGTTTCTTGTATTCTATTAGAAATTATTGTAAAGCAGGTTAAACCCTTGTTCATGACTTTATCACATAATCATGTTTATAAACGCAATCAAATTAAATTCGCAAAATTATATTTCAAAATAATTTCTATTTAAATCTTAACAAATACTTCTCTTAAGCAGATTTCATTTTTGAATATAATATCAAAATAGAAACTTTTAAACGAAATAAAGTCGTTTTAATAAATTTAATATCAAAACATTTGCCACTACCACTTTACCAACATTTACCACTTTCAATTTTGATAATTTTCAGAAACATTTGAAGAGTTTTGTATTCCTTTATTAGTTAGTAGGTTTTTTTCAGATTTCTTAATTTGTAATAATGTTAGTATTGTTAGTGAAGAAATAAACGAAACTTTATGAAGGGGAAATGTAATCAAAAGAAATTAATAAGAATTGTTAAGATTTCTGAGAATCAATTAATATTTTTCAAAAAAAATATTTTAATGAATTTTTATCATCGTTACAAATATAGTATTGTACACATTTATGTGTCTAATATTGTTGAATGTTCAAACTTAGCTTCCAGAAATAAGCATAAATTACACAAAAAGCTATTTAGTACTGTACCTGTTCACGACATGCATATTAATAGCCCTTTTGCCAAAATTTCGCGCTGCCGCCAATTCCATTTCTTTGAATCCACGCGTTGGTCGCAATTGCCTTAATTGATGATCATTTCCTCCATAACCACTGCGTCTTCCACTTGCAGTGCTCACTGAGTAAACTGCCAGGACGAAGACAAGTATCCCAATGATTACTGATTTCGAAAATGCCATACTGCAATATTAAAAAAGTAATAATTAATTTTTACATTACTAATATGGAAACTACTTTAATTTAAAAGTAGCCATACTAAAAAAAATCTTATATTAATAATATGAAACGCATTCCGATTTTTATCTTCGGTACTTTGTTTCATATCTAATTGCAATCCATTTCCGTCAAGGTATTGAAATGACGTCAAACAAGTACGTAGGTTGTTCCAATATGCTCTTAATATTTGCCTTGTCAAAGTTTGACTTTCACAACTACGACTTCAGAGAGCCAATTTCAGAGTCTCGTCGTTGTTGTAGAAATCGCAAATGAACGATGTCAAAGGAAGTAAGCTTAAATGCCGATGGTAATATGCCACTTTATGGTGGTTGCAAATCAAACAAAGTTCCAGCGGAATCGCGACGATCTCAACTCATCAACTAGGTCGATGCATTAGAAGGTTTTGCAATAACTTAAACTGCTCGATTCATTGCTCTATTCTTCGAAAAACTACATTTGTGCATTTTTAAATATATTTTTCACTTTGAAAAAAGTATGACAATCAAATGAAACGGAAGTGGGAGGCGACGTAGAAAAGTTGGCGACAATCTGATGTTTGTCTTTTTTCTAAATGGACCTTCTTCACAGACTGGCACTGAGTAAGTTGAACGTTTGATGTCTTTAATTGCTAATTTCTTTAATTTGCTTTCTCGAGGCACGAACTCGAGATGCACGAAGAAGAGATTTTATGCGTTTGGGTGAAGGAGAAAGGTAAAAGAAAAAGTTCAGCAGGGAACAAAAATAATTTGAAAAAGGAAGAAGAAGAAGAAGAAAAACTGAATGTGTTCAATCATTAAAACAGTGAACTGCATTAAAAGTCGTTTAATTAATTTCCTTTCTGGTGTTGCCAATATTTTTTACCTTGTGCCTTTTTTACCAGTACTGTTAACTATTAATTATTTCACTAAAGTTTTCATTTAGTTAGTCTGCAAAATAACTAATAATAATTTTTATTTTTTCTTAATTTTACGCTGCATTATATTTGATTTTATTTTCTGGATGATTTGAATAAAATTAAAATCAATAATTATAATGAGGATAAAAATACACTGCCTTACAATAATTTTTTATAAACCTTATTAGCAAGAACATTGTTAGCTAAAGCAGCAGTTTCATACCAAAATGTATGCTGATGCCCTTTAGTTCTGAAGGAAACAATTTACATTCTTGGTGCATAAATTAATTGGAGTTTTTCCTCAATGGAGTTGCTTGGTGATCGAAGTAAGTGTTTTAAGACATAATTGGATCTAGTCTAATTTTCTGAAAGTAGGGTTTTTGCATGTCCATATGCAGCGCTAATAAACAGCACGGACGTTTAATCAATATAATGAAATCTAAAGGGCGTTAAAATGTCAAAGTGGTTTGAATTGATTTTTTTGACTGGTAACAATTCAATCACGTGTTGAGTTTCAGTTGTAAAAATTCCATTTAATTAAATGTTATTTTCGTATAAGTACTCTTCAACGAGCTTCTCAAATGTATATTAGATTAAAACTGCCGATTTATTCTTAATTATTTGTTTTTTTGCAAACATTTGCTTAATATACATTAGATTTGTTTAATTTGCATTGAATAGATTAATTTGTATAGAACGTGTAAATGCATTCATGAGACTCAATGCAAATCCAATAAAAATGATTTGAATATCTAGAATTCTCAAGTTTCCTATGATTAAAGTTATAATTAAAAACCTTAAAGGAATTTATTGTGAGCACGTGCCATTTCAACACGTTTTCGAACATTGTGTTAAAATGAATGTATTAATGATGTGTTTTTATTATTCCGTTTTATTTTATTCCTTAAAGGCATTACTTTTTTCAATAAGTAAAATAAGTAATAATATCGCTTTAAGTTACATATTAAAAATTACTGCTTTTAAGATTTAATTATTTTTTAAACATAAAATTTTGTATTGACTCTAATGAACAGTACGTAATTGAATTTCGTAATTGCAAAATTAGTTGTACAATTTTGGTACAAGACAATTCCAAAGTTTATTCGTACAATATTGATATTGTGTATTAAATCAATAATCAATTTATTGTTTGCAATTATGAATCTCATAAGGTATAATTCATTGTACCAACCAAATTAGGATATTATTTTTAATTATAATATGTATTTATACAGAATTAATCAAACAAATTTATAAACATAATTAATGTTAAATATCATGTTAATCATGTAATTACAATCATTACCTGCCTAAATACGTTTTCGAGAATATTTAAGCTATAAGAACAAATATGAAAGCTTCAAGTTACTTCTGAGATACTAAAGAAACCTTTCAATCTTTTTATTGTAGCATCTTCAAATGCAGGTTTCGGTCCATGTAAAATCAATCCCAAGATGCATCCATCCATTCAGAATAGATTGTGCGGCATTTCAAATGAACGAAATGCAACAAAGATTTCGACTTGGTTATGGAGTCACATTACGTATGCAAATTACATTTTTGAACTCGAATGAAGAACAGTACTTCGGTCCCTTCAGTCTTTTCAGGTTTTGATTTTGCTACTCTTCTTGTGGCGTATTTGTTAGCTATAGCTTCAATACAGAAATAGGATTCGATCAAACGTAAAATTCAATTGTGAATTACATAAATTCAACATATCAGGTCGAGTTTTTAAGATCATAAATTGATTTTTTATGTTCGATTTTCCTACATAAAAATAGTTCACTCAATGTATGCAAGTTGTATCTGCTAATTATTTCATTCATTATCAAATGTAACAAAAATTACATATTTTTAAAATTTTTAAAAATGTAACTAAAATTGAATGTTGATTAATTTAGGGTGTTTTATGCTGCCTTTTGATGTATTATTCTGCCTCTATGATATCAAATTATTGACCTAGCAAAGTGAAACAAAACCAGAAATTGTTACTGCACTAGTCTCACAGGATTCTTGTGTACTCGAAACCTGAGATTGCTGACTGATAAAATATAAAATCCCACAAAAAACTACTCACTAAAATTGATTCTTCAAGTTTGAATTGCAGGAAAAGATATTAAATAAAATGAAAAATTTGTTTGGCTTTAAACTCTCATCAATTTATTTTTATGTGTTGGTTTCATAAAAACGCATAGTAAGTGAACGTGTTGAACAGAATTGTTCATTTCCTGAACATCTTCTTGAGAAATTAACTTCATATCGATGTTGACATGTTATTGTCTAGGTGCATGGATACTTGGAGTAAGTTTGAATCATTTGGGACACTACACACGTCATATATCAATATAACACATTTCTGAAAGGTTTGGTTCTGCACCTCAATGTAAATTGAAACCACACGGTAACGACTAGGACGACATAAATTTGAAGAAAATATGAGTAGAATGAAATGTCATATATTATTTATTAAAACGTCTTTATTTGAATATTTCCGGAGAATACATGCAGCAAATTAATATTATGGGGAAAAGTAAAATGAATATTTTTAAGAATTGCACACTATATTTATATATTTGATAAAATGGTACAGTAAATATTTTCTTTCATAAACAATCAATTTTAATTTATATTGTCGCTCAAGTGAATTGTTTACTTTCTGCTTGTCGTGCTGGATTCATTTATTCTAATACACCTGTTTGAATATCCAGAATGATTAAGAGCAATGAAATATAACAATGGCTTCTTTTTACATATGAACATTATTTTGCAAAAAAATAGTGTGTTAAAATAAAATCTGCGACTGGAGTGTATTCTATATCCAATGACTATCACTTTATCATGATAAATGAATATTTAAGTGTAAAAATTGTAAAGCTTTTATACAAACATCATAAAAACCCACGATTTTATTAATATACTTTTATAGATTGTTGTTTTTATTTTTTGCTGATTTCATTGTTATCTTAATTAAATGTTTAATTTTTTAAAATCACACTTTTTATTAATAACTGAACTTAGATCTCAAGGGAATAAGACCTTGGATAAGTTATGTGATGCAAAATACCTGCGAAATAATTTAATATGCAATACGTAATTTTTGGCAATTTTCGTATCAAAACAACATAAACAACATTAATAATAAAAGCCCATAGTATCACAAAGAGAACGCTAATAAAATTTTCATTCGCTCACTCCAATCTTTGTTGAATATACTCCCTAATGGGTTATTTAATTAAATTAATAATGTATCTCAAATCAGTCATCAATAGCAGTACACAAAATGTTTCATTAATAACTTGTTAGATTAAAAAGTATACTATTTTTAGATTAGAAATCTAAATTTAGAAGACATTTTTGCACTTAAAACTTTGATTCATACAGACTGGGTGGTATTCGAATGTGTTTTTCACCATTGCCAATGCTAAGCAACAATAAGAGTGAAAACACCAACAGAATAATAATTCCAGTTGTTAATTCGATTTCAGCGCATTATATACTGCCAGCAACTTTCATCAACAATGACAGCTCAAATAAGATAATATGGTAACCAAATTAAGCCCAAGTTTGTTCGGCCTCTTGTTATGGTGAAACTTTTTCATAAATATTAAATAAAAATTCGCGGATTTTTGTTTTGTTTCTCTTTCGTTCTTTGTGACCCTAATTTATATTTGCATTCGTGTGTAATATGTTAATTAAAATAAGTGTAAATAAAAATGGACTTTGTTCCAAATTTTTTAAAGAAAAAAATTATACCACATGATAATATTAAATGAAGAATTCAAATATAAATGTTATTTGTTATCGCACTGATGTAAATTTCTACCTAAGTTTGAAACAATCTCATTTAATATGCAACAATGATGCATTCATCACTCATGCATCCTTTGAGAATTGCAACCTGATGAATCTCAAATATTGCTTCTGTTAGCATAAATCCTGTAAATCGAAGTTATCTAGTTCGGGCCCTAACTACTTTAACTGTAGCCATTCATCCATAATAAATTTCACCCCTAGGTCTCTAAAAGCTTCCAGAACATCCGGAGAATTCTATGGGTCGTTCAATTCGCTTCCATATCGTACCCACCTTCTTATGTAAAAAAACTTCAATTGCATTAGCAACAAGTTAGCTAGCCACCCAAGTAGATTTCCCAAAGTATTAGAAAGCTTCCTGTCGGTCGGTGGGTTAGATAAGGCGGATTTCAAACGAACGCCAACATTCTGTATATCTATTGATATTTGCATGGAAGCAAAGTCTTGTTGCTTCCAGGCACATTCATATAGAGCATTATACGTATCACTTGAAATCAGAGCATAGTTGCATGAAATTGTTCAAGCTAGATGAGGTCTAAACGGCATAACGGTTTTAATTCGATTAGGATGCGAACTAAGCATAGTCAATTATAATGCATGAAATTCATGTGAACACTATCAAGTGAATTAATAAGTCATTAATAAGGTTATAATAGTTATATTTGGTTTCATTTATCGCATTTTCAAGACAATACTGAAAAAATATTCAAAAATATTTCCTTATGGTTTTTATCGAATTGACCAAAATTAATTTATGTTAATTGCTATAATTGTTTAGAGTTTTAAGCCGATTTAGTGATTATGATCAAAGAGAACATTGCACGAGTTTCCGCAGACAAAAATACTTCGTATAATAGTAAAGTCTTTGTTTTGTTAGTACTTGTGGCTTGTTGCATTAGTGAATGGAAATAATTCTTCTTTACCTTCGATTAACAAATTTCATTATGAGTGTTTGGATAGATATACATATTTACAGGGTGGACTAATTTTGATGTTTGGGTAGGAAATCTGCGAAACGGTAAAAAACATGAAAAACTAATTGGGAATTCGGAATGTCTTTTTTTATATAAATTCATTGCGGTTTACAAATATTGACTATCGGTTTTTGATTTTGCACTACAAACAAAATTCAAATACATAATAACTACTTAAATATAATTTTTCATTATTAGCACAGTTGTTACATATTTATTAACCATATCCGATTTCTACATTAGTAGCTATTTTATTTGTTTAAAATGAACTATAGCATGTAGGATGTGGCATAATAGTAGATTATATTATAAGTGTGAGAAATGCAAAATTATAAATGAGTGAAAGATTCGAATCACGAGTGCGATAGCACGAGTGATACACAAATTTCACGAGTTTATTATAGCATTTCGCACACGTGTAATATACGGCATTTTATCTTACTGGAGAAAATTTGATACAATGTTCCAAGAAGCAACAAAATCCAAAATTACTTCCACAATTTTTGATATGACATTTCATATGTCACAATTAAATCGTCAGAATTTCGTTTGAGCAGGCACATTTTGATTATGTTTGCAAACTTTAAAATCTTGATACCTTAGCAAAAATGGCACTTTATTTTGTAAGATGTCATTCATTTTTCTCACTTGTAGAAAAAAAGGTACTCATTTTTTCCACTTGTAGAAAAATGTATGTCACTGATTTGACAAGTGAAAAATATTCAATTTTTGTCACGTAAAACACGCATAGAAAATGCAACATTATACGCTCCAGTAAGATAAAATNTTCCACTTGTAGAAAAATGTACGTCACTGATTTGACAAGTGAAAAATATTCAATTTTTGTCACGTAAAACACGCATAGAAAATGCAACATTATACGCTCCAGTAAGATAAAAATATTTATTTTCTATTTATTTCCTAAACAACACTTCGCGATGAATATTTTAGGTGATATTAATGCAAAGAAACAAATGTTTCTCGTACATTAGTTTTGCTATTTAATACGGATCCTACAACAATGCGGATACTATAAATGTAAACATATTCATAAATCCTTCCAGAGCCTAATCACTTTCAAATTCTGCTCAATCTGAGGATTCCATCATGTTAAATAAAATTTGACAATATATTAAAATTAAATCTCTAATTAGTGTCATTAGATAATTGTGAAATAATTAGGTAAAATTTATACGAGGCCCTACTTTTTATAGTTTATTTTAAAGAAGAAAAAAGTATGCTTTTTAATGATGTAAAAATTAAATATGATTTTTATTTAAAAAAATCAAACTTTAGGTCATAACACGTAAAATCAAAGATTAAAAAAATTTAACTTTATAATCAAGATTTACTAAAAAATGTGCCTTAATAATGCACAATTTATTTTTTATGTAACTTGCAGAATAAAAAAGCTATAAAGATTTTTAGAAAATGGCAAAAATCGAACTTAAGTTTATAACGCGATAACTAAAAACGATGGACTATTTTTGAAAACAGCATTGATTTTGTTTCAAAAAAAACATCGCAAATCCGGTTTAGAATGAAAAAAATTAGAATCGTCAGAATTCTTTCCATAAAATTTATGCAAGATTGAAGGTCGGGAAAAAAAATTGGCATGCAGCGTAAGATCAAAGTTCCCTCCACTGAAAATGCATTTTGTGACACCTCAATGATTATTTGCAGTCTCAAGAACAAAGTAATTATTTTAGTACATAGAAGAAAATAAACATGTATACATGAGATTAATGAAATGTGCGTGATAAATGATAGTAAAGATGTATTGTATCATTTATGTAGTCTCTCAAAATCTCACTTTTAAACATGTACGTTGTAGAGATTTCACAAAAATACAATTTATTTTAAGTTTCTGAATCATGTAGAGACTAAGATATCAATATAATAAACATATCAATTATTGTGCGTTCAAATCGCTAAGATTTTATTATGGTTTATGTTTTTAATCATTTTAAGTCAATATTAATGTCTTATTATGTTAATCCTTTCCCAAATTATCCCTCATTATATCAAATTTCATTGCGTCATGTCAAACAAATTAAATTATTTGTCCGCTTACATTCAACTCTGAACATTGCCTGGAAATAAATAATTAATAAGAAGCGTAAAACTGAAGTACTTTTGATTTAACCACTGCGGATTGCTTTTAATTTTTGTTTATTTTAATATGCACCAAGTGAATATTAATTAAGTCTAAAATATTATCCGCCAACATTTTTCAAGCCCAAAGATCAAGCAACTGTAGGCAGGCAAAAGTTTAAAACATCAGACTAATTATTAATTAGCACTTTGCAGCGATGATCTCCAATATTAAATATTCATATCGCGCTGAATTACTCGCCGAAAGATTTTAATTACACCGAGTTTATTTGCGATATTTTGTAATTGGGTATTTCCTAAGTCAAAATGCTGCGTGTTTTAATATTTTTTTAGCCCTTTCTCGATGAGGTAAATGTGTGCACTTAAAGATTTTTCACTCGAATTATTACTTGTGTACATTTGCTTCAACAAATTTCTCCCTTCAGCTTTTCTTTGCTTTGAATTTTCATTCTTGTTTGCCCTCTTTAATATAGACGAAGATATCTTTGTTTACATGCAAACAAGCGGCCCGTTTATATAGTTTGTGTACAATTTTAATTAACTCGTTAAATCATTACAGTCATTATGAGCGAATTCAGTCTTTCCTTATTTTATTAAATTCCGCTCAGAACTCCTTGTTTTAAAAATATCAGCAAATATTTTTCTGATAATGGTATTTTAATATTTTACTTATATGATAGGTTAACGTAATATTTTAGAGACATTAAACAATACAGAAGATTTCAAAGCTTGTGCAACCACTTCCAATTAAATTTAAAAAAATATGGTATTCTGAAAATAGATTATATAATAGCATCAGGCACTAGTTCAATCGGTACGTTTACTACAGTTTCAGTAATTAGACGAATCCTTAGACAAGCATTATATAAAATGAAGGTTCTATATGAATTTGTATTTGTATATTTAATTAAATTAGTTTTATTTATGGATTCACAATCAAATTTGCATGATTGGAATTGCTTTTACTATAGTGTTTGCAACGTCTTCAATATTCAAAAATGTCATCATATTAGACGATTGAACATATTTTGATCTCCATAATATTATTTTAAACTACATTTCAAACCGCAAAAAGGGGCACATTTTACCTGTCAATTTAGCAAACTCAATCTGCTCATATTAACATCAAATGCCAATAATATATCTGCCAATTGTTTTAAAAATAAATTTATTTTTGATAAAAAAGTTGTATTGGTTGAAATAGATGAATACAACCACCTCTGGTCATATGGGTACCGAGTAAGTATTTACAATTAATTTATTGATTTTGCAGATCCGTAATTTTTAACATCGCCGTTATTCTCTTTAGATTACATAAATATGGGAAATTATATGTACCTATATGAAAATATTATTTTGGCAATGGACTTTACATCACTCATGTATTGATCTATTAACATGTTAAAGTGACCACGGGTTTCGATTTTCACAGGACAATCCACTTCCGTTTTTTGAGAATTGAAACGCGTTGGATCAATTTCCAAAAATGTCCCGCTTTTTAGAAACTGCCTGCATTTTTATGCAGCTCGACCATTCTCCGTTTTAATATAAACAATGTATGTATGTAACATTGTTCATATTAATGATTTTCAACGAATTTCTAGTTATTTTATAAAATCGATATGTCGGTCTATTCGACATGGAACCAAGAGTTTTGAAAATCTGACAACAGATTCGGATAGAACATTTTCACAGTTTCATATATAAAGTTCCCTTCATTTTTTCACATCAGGATCAAGGTCAAAATCGCGCTCAAGGTCAACATTTCATGAATTCAGATTTTGATAGAGCGTCAGAAATTAGCAATTTTGAAATTTGTATTTTGTATACCCTAAAGAAGAATTAAAACTTGCAAATAAAGTTCGTTTTGGTAATGCCAACTTTTTGGATATTTATTAATAAGTTGATAGATAGCAACAATGAATAAAATATATTTTTATCTTACTGGAGCGTATAATGTTGCATTTTCTATGCGTGTTTTACGTGACAAAAATTGAATATTTTTCACTTGTCAAATCAGTGACGTACATTTTTCTACAAGTGGAAAAAA
>JARJDZ010010942.1:0-25005 GCA_030264555.1 Aleochara sp. GC000083
AGTAATAAAATCATTAACCCGGCCCAGGGGGATCAAAATGCACCAGGTCCCACCTGGGTAATTCTTGGCAGGCGCGTCCACGTCGCGGGGGTGGGCATCATCTGCTTTCCAAATTTACTTAATAGTTACAGACCTGAACGTTTATTAATATCGCAGATGATGGCAAAGTTCTGTCGAGGACCCTTTCTTAGGGGTGTTAATTATTTATGTTTGCAGAATTTTCTTAGACGATTGGCATTATACTCACCTCCATGGAAGAATGCAGCAGACAAAAGTAATTTTCTTCTTTCGAAACATTTCGAATTGTGCATACACGACATGTGAGAAGACATTGTTGGTAGATGCGGAGAGAAATCTCCATTAGCTTCTTACCAGATTTGCAACGTCCAATAATAACGGATCGATTTGTATAAATCGTCGGGTCTCAAATCAGGACATGGTAGAAGAATAGAATGAAGTATAAAATGAAGCTAATTTAAACTTAACATAGGCTTTGTAGATTTATTGATAACCACATCAACACATTTGCTTGTTTATTCCTTCAGGAATTATCGTTAACACTATGGTTGTACCTGTACAATTAACAATTATATAAAGTTCTGGTTAATTTAGCGCAAACACATACAACGGAATATAAGGGAATATACCTAATTTAAAATTACTAAAATGATACAAAAGTTTGTTGTCATCAGTCAGAACGTCGTGCGCGATGTGATGTCAAGATAAATATTTTAATAATAGTTACTTTTTAAATCACAATAGAGAAAAGCATTGACATTTTGCTGTTGTTTTTGCTCGATTGTTTCGTATAATCACCAACGTAAATGATAACATAAACCCTTTTATTAATATTATACGATATAAAAATATTGCTGTTATATTACAAAAATAAATATAACTTCAAAACTTCAGCAGCAAACAGTATGTTTGCTTAATGCTGCCTTATTGTGCGCATCACAATCGGCGAAATCGGGGAAAGTGGAATAAATATAAATGCTTGAGCTTAATGCGGTAAAACATTTCTTAATCCAAATCGAGCGCACTTTCAATCATCGTCGTCATGCGAAGCAATTGCAATCGATTGGCGCTCATTAGATTATTCTCTCGATCCATCAAGGTGAGATCGTTGTTTTCCAAATTACGCTTGGTGCAATCATTCGGAGCTTGCACACCATTCGGGTGATGTGATGTTAACGAATCCGACAATTCGACGTTGTCGAGGTAGAGATCTTCGACGTCAATTTTGGCGTCGAGGTGTTCGGATGACTGTGATTTTGTCAATTCGGTGAGCTCGCTGTTTAAGTTGCTATAGACGGGCGTCGTTGCGCTGAGACACGGTTGTGATGTGTATTGTGATGGCTTCAAATGCGCTTCCTTTTCGATCACGGGCATTATCGCAAGCGGCTGCTCGCTGTTGACCAATTTCGTAACGCTGCCAGCGTTCGATTCTGCAAAATATCAACGAAAGACATATCAATATCATACAGTTACTTAGTCAATCAATTTTAAATCTTTAGGAATCTCAAAACATAATAAATATTGATAAATAAGCGAAGCCATCATATTCAAGCGAAGAATCTCTAAGAGATTATCTCTAGGCGGATGGTGGCCAAGTATCGCCACGTACGTAAAGCATTTCATCTAATTCGGCACTCTACAGCAAGAAATTATAAAATCAAGAATAAAGCGTAATCAAATGAGTGGGCAAATGTACACACACAGCCGCTGGACTATTGACTAATTAGTAGTCGCTAGCCAATGCATTGTCCAACTTTGGATGGTGCCACTTACCCCGATTGGATTTTCTTTGAAAGTGCGCGCGACATAGTTTTCAGTTCAGATCAACAAAAACGCTTCCATCACAGCAGCGTACAATGCAATCAAACAGAAAGAAATAGAACAGAATTTGTAATATGGTCAACAACAAGAACAGCAATCATTGTGTACGCGTACGTTAATTATGATAGTAGCGCCAATTTCAGATGATCCTAATTTTGAGCCGAAAATGTACATCCAACGCAACCAGATAAATTTAACTAAGTGGTAACTTAAATGCGACAAAAACCACACGATAATATAATATTTGGCATAACAGAGTATTTGGCATGGCAAGTAATGCATCCAACTGGTTGAATTTTACAAAATTTCAACAATGAATTTTTGAGCTTGGAAAAGTGAAAAATAAATTGCGCATTTTGCTTCAATGTTCTTGCCAGACATTTCCTTAATATTGAGTAAATTTGTTAAAACTTTGAATTTCAAATACTTATCATTAATATTATTTCGATTTGTTTGTTGTTTATATATTATATTTTTGATTAGATATCTCTTTCAATAGTTGCGTTAAATATCTTTTCAATTAGAATTTTTTTTATCTTTATGACGTTATAGAGCATTTCTTTAATTATATTAAATATATAAACTATGTTATGTGTATAGAGATATATATCATCTTCAATTAGTAATTAATAATTAGTTTGTCGGTAGAATTATGAATATAGAATGTAATGAATGACTAGTTCATCTCATAAGAATATCTTCGAAAATCGAGAAAACGGTAGTGAATTATCCGAGATTGTCCTGAATGTAGAGGCGGCTAAATTCCGGCTTGGGGAAATTGTTCATATTCACATTGGTAATATTATAAATAGCGCGCTCATTCCGCGATCGATTGCTCGGGCAATCGCTGTTGGTGCAGTAGCCCTCATCAACGTGCACATTTTGATAGACGTAGCTGGTTTGCGATGGTGGCCGTCCCGACCGTCTGAAACCATCACCGTACCTATCGACAGGTGTAGCGGCACGTATGGGAATGAATTGCGCGGAATTTGATGGCGGATGGTGGCTCACCGGCCGAGCGACACCGAAGGACGCATTGTAGCGCTTCTCCGGAGGCGTATAAGGCCTTTCGTGCGGATTGCACTCGTAGTATTGCTCGTACGGTTCGTAATGATTGTAAATCTGATCCATGGATCGATCGCGCGCGGCGATCACATGTTGTTTGATTTGCGGCAGCGAGGTGCTCCCGTGCACGGCGGTGGCGTAGGGCACACGTGCAGGACACGCTGGAGGCGGCGGTGGCGGCACCGGGTAGACGGGCACGTGCACGTTCGGATGCGTGGGCAGCGCGCGATTATTGTTGGACGGTACGATCTGATGCGATTTCGGTTGCGCTTTCTTCACAGGCGTGTTGTGATGCGGTGGGTAGTGAGTGTAGTACGCACCTGTATTCTCCGACGTTTGCCGGTAGACGCCCGCAATATCGTTCGTCAATTGCGGCGCATTGTTCTACAACAAGAGTAAAGAGTCAATCGAATAACTAATGAAGGTCCTACCATTGCGCATACCAAATTTACAGGTGTATACATTTTCGCTGGTAGATGCGGTTGCTCCGTGGTCGGATGCTTGGGTAGCTCGGTTTTGTACTCGTCGGTGACGATGCCTCGCCTAAAAGCGCTTCAAATTAATTGCTTTGTATGAGATGTCAGGAGATAAATCCACTCCATGCAATCTTAGTCTATTGTTTACCCCAACAAGGGCCTCGTAAAATTTACCTGTCGATTAACGAAGGACCCAAAGGACCACAGAGAATGTCCATGCAATTGAGGCAAATGTTATCTTGCGAATACGGATTGAACGACTCCTGCCCGCGCTTTGAAGCAAACGAGCCTTTGATATCTTCGTTCGTGGTCTGATTGCTGGTCGTAAGATACGTGTGGAAGCCAGCTAGGCCGAGAATGCTCCATATGCTGAAGAAACAAATCGACGCGACAACCACGCTTGCTGGTGACTTCTTCACTGCCTCCCAAAACTGGCCATCTTCTTTGCTTACTGTAAATCAATCTCAGGTCAAATTCGTTTTACCATTGAACAAACGCGGATCGTCGTATACTTACTTAAAATTAAATGCGTGAGAGCGCAAGTAAATATAAATACGGCTAAAAATGCTAAAGATACTATAAACATGTAGAAGAAGCGGTAATTTCTTCGTCCGACGCAATTGCCCACCTAAAACAAAATATAATTGCTTTAGTAATGAACAAATAGCAAATACCAACGCCTTAATTTTGGCACAAGTTCAAAGGTACGCAAATCAATTGCTGCGGATATTACTTCAAATCGGCATGTATTAATGCGCACAGGATGCTTGCAAGCCTTTTAAAACGTTCTAAATTTAAAACTGTTTGAATTTCGTATGCGTCCATCCTTATTTAAAATAAACAACGTTTTGTTAAAGAAATAAACACCACGGCGTAGACGCTACAAACAGGCAAGTGCGAAATACTCGAGCACACAAAACGCAGCAGTCAATTAGCATCGCGGTTTTGCGATTAATCAAGAGATCTTACCCAAGGACAATGATGATCGAAGCGATCAACGCAATTATCACAAAGACTGCAATGTGAGGCACGTGGTGGCCGAAAGATCTTGCACGTGAAACAATATTTCAGCTTCACTGTCTGTCCGCGTACAATCACCTCTTTCGTGCGTGGGGGCGGCCTGTACGTGGGGCTGTTCGCCGAATTCGTGACTTCTGCAAGCAATCCGAAAAAGTAGTTAAGTTTCAAAACAAACATGATGACTCTAATGCTACGTTAGTTGACAATACCTATTTGCTTTTCCACATATGCTGCCTCATCGCTGGTGGCTCGCGGTATAATTCCGGGGTCCGTGAGGGACGTGCGCAGCAACGCGGACATTGTGAACAAGAACAGTAGCACGCCAATAATCGGAATTGCCAACGTCAGATTCATTGCTAGATATATACAACTAAAACATGAAAGCCATGGTCAATACATTTCAATTCAGCATCAACTCGATTGCAGCTTACTCATAGATAAAGGAGAGTGTGCTTGTTCCAGTGATAAGGAAGACTGTGATAATGAATATCCGGGAATGCGGAGCCATCATGAGCCTGCCATTGCAGAAAAAACGATTGCGGCCGGCGAACAGCTCCCATTTCCGCGTAACCTGCTGCCTCTTCGCCATGGTGTTGCTTGTTTGTTTTGCTTGCCCCAGCTTGAACTGAAACAATTGCACTATTCAGATGCTGCTGCGCTTCGGCACTTGATCGCGAATGACTCACGCAATTTATATCAGTCGTAGCTGCATGTATTATGAATAATGCAATAGCGGCAGCTTGCTTGGTGGTGTAAATCGTTGCAGTGGCTTGCAGTGATGCGATTAGAACCTGGTAGAACGTATGTAAATCGATGTGTGTGAATGCCCTTAATTGTTGCCTCGTCGCTTGCGTAATGACTTCTGCTCGGGGACCACACTGGATTATGTCCAATCGTAAACAAAATTAAGACAAAAGTCAATGGAAGTACTGGCGCACATTCTAGTCAGGTGCCGTTGTGCAATGCACATTTTCTCATCGTTTGAGAAGGCACAGACGTCCTCGAATTAAACGCCAGATTGAGTGAGGCGATGGTATGAATCGCGATTCGCTTTCAATGTTTTTGCACCTTTATTTGTTTACGTTAATCGCAGAATGTACTAAGACACGCCGCAGTCTCACACTTCATTGCTCATGATCACAGCAGCATACAATCGCGATAAATCATCAGGTTTAGCCGAAAATCGAAATTAAAAACGAGTCTAATGCAGATAAGATGACATGACTAATATGAATTCGTTACGTTGTTAACAATAAACACAGGGAGCATTGACGTTGCGTCAGATGTTACTTGTCAGATGGTATTCAAGCGTTCAAATTCAATTACGATTCGTTTGCAATTTAAGTCGGCTTCTCGAAAATGAGCGTTAATCATTATTAGCTAATAAATCGAATTAATAATTTAACTATTAAAAACCTTGATATTTCATAATTCAAATGTAGAGGTCAGCATTATTAATTTAGATTTATATTAGAGATTGAAGAATATTATTTCAATATTTTAGGATATTAATTAAGGGAATAAATTTCTAACTTAAAGTAAATAAATTAATAATACTTGTTATTTAATGGGTTTATTTTAAAAATCTATCGACATCTATCGGTTAATTTTGTTATTAATGCTGGAGGGAATAATGTTTAACATTACTCCCTGCCTGATATTTACTTCTCCCACTCCTCAATTAGTCGTACTTAACCTATAAATTATCACGCCAAATAAATACGTATGTTTCTATGTAATATTTGTTGTTAACGTAATAAGCAGAAGTTGCAAGGTGTTTCTATGGTATTTAACGTTAGAAATTGACAATAATGGGTGAGTTTGCCGGAATGGATCGTAAATTTTGTGAAGATACGTTCGGTGATCCGCAACATTATTCTCAACCCATTAAAGAAATTGAGGTATGTAGATATTAGGCTTTTGTAATAATTTACTAAATGTGTATTATTTAGGAAAAATGGAAGCTGGTTCCTGCTTTCCTAAAAGTCAAAGGTTTGGTAAAACAACATATTGACTCATTTAACTACTTCATCAATGTGGAGATTAAGAAAATTGTGGAGGCAAATGACAAAGTTACATGTGATGCAGACCCATTGTTTTACATAAAGTACACAAATGTGTATGTAGGCTCGCCTGATGTTGATGAAGGATTTAATATTACCAAACCTACAACACCACATGAATGTCGATTAAGAGATATGACTTATTCAGCACCAATAACAGTGGACATTGAGTATACAAGGGGAAATCAAAGAGTTGCCAGGACAGGCATACTCATTGGAAGGTACCATCTAATCTATTATTTGACTGTCAGTCAGTATCACTGAATTTTTTTCAGGATGCCTATAATGTTACGATCTTCAAACTGTGTCCTAACCAACAAGTCAGAGTATGAGCTAGCCAAAATGAATGAATGTCCACTGGATCCTGGTGGATATTTTGTTGTAAAGGGCCAAGAAAAAGTAATTCTAATTCAAGAGCAACTTTCCAAGAATAGACTCATTGTGGAGGAGTCAAAATATGGCATACAGTGCCAAGTTACAAGTTCTACACATGAGAAAAAGACTCGCACAGTAGTGTTTTGCAAAGGAAATAAATATTATATGGGCCACAATACATTTACAGATGTAAGTTATCAGCAGGATCAAATTGTAACTTGTTAATGTATCATATTTTTACAGCCGGTGCCAATATCAATTGTTTTCAAAGCAATGGGCATCACTAGTGATCAGGAAATCTGCCAAATCGTTGGCATTCCTGACGTTCGAAAAATTACGCCTACTCTTGAAGAATGCCATGTTCAGAAGGTATACACGCAGGAGGCAGCTCTCAAGTATCTCTCGACGAAAGTGGTGGTAAAAAGATACGTAACTTCCGCTAACAAAGTGAAATCTCCTGTGGAGGAAGCAAGGGAGTTGCTGGCGACCACTGTACTAGCTCATGTTCCAGTCGTTGAATATAATTTCCGGTTAAAAGCAATTTATTTAGCGCTAATGGTAATATTGTACATTATTACAAATGGCATGCATAGCATTTACGATTTGTAATTTAAGCTGAAACGAGTAATTCAAGCCCAAACCGACAAAACGCTTATGGACGATAAGGATTATTATGGCAACAAACGTCTTGAATTGGCTGGCTGGCTTTTAGCACTGATGTTCGAAGATGTCTTCAAGCGTTTTAATTTTGACTTGAAGGCAATCGCCGAGAAGACGATTCCCAAGATACGAGCAACGCAGTTCGACGTAATTAAATATATGCGTTCTGATTTAATAACGAATTGCTTAGTTTTTGCTATTTCAACTGTGAGTTCTTCTTTCACCTCATAGTTATAATATCGCTAATTGAATTGATTTGTAGGGTAACTGGACTATCAAACGATTTCGTATGGAACGTCAAGGCGTTACGCAAGTCTTGTCGCGTCTGAGTTACATTTCTGCGTTAGGAATGATGACTCGCGTGAATTCTCAGTTTGAAAAGACTCGAAAAGTGTCTGGTCCACGTTCGCTGCAGCCGAGTCAATGGGGCATGTTGTGTCCGAGTGATACACCTGAAGGCGAAGTACGTATGTTTATTACTTGACGATAAGATCATTAACTGTTTTTTGGTGGTGTAGGCTTGCGGACTGGTCAAAAATCTGGCGCTGATGACCCACATTACAACGGAGGGCAATGAGCATCCTTTGATTCGACTAGCGAATAATACCGGTGTTCTGGATATTACTGCCTTTGGAGGAGAGTTCATTAACGCGCCGAATATCTACTTGGTCTTCCTAAATGGTAATATCATTGGTGTTATTAAAAATTACCGGCATTTGATCGACATGTTCCGATTGATGCGTCGAAACGGATTGATTTCGGGTTATGTATCAATCTACCCGAACCATCAGCATCGTTGCGTGTACATTAGCAGTGACGGAGGACGCCTATGCCGACCGTATATCATTGTGGAAAAGGGAGAGCCGTTAGTCAAAGATCATCACATTCAGGAGCTGGAGAAAGGCATTCGAAACTTCGAGGACTTCCTTAACGATGGACTGATAGAATACTTAGACGTCAACGAGGAGAATGATAGCTCGATTGCGTGCTATGAGCGCGACATCAGCGCAAAAACCACGCACCTGGAGATAGCCACCTTCACATTGCTGGGCGTATGTGCAGGCCTCGTTCCGTATCCGCACCACAATCAGTCGCCGAGAAACACGTACCAGTGCGCTATGGGCAAGCAGGCCATGGGTACCATCGGGTACAATCAGAAGAATCGCATGGACACGCTGCTTTACAACTTGGTCTATCCGCAAGCGCCCATGGTCAAAACGAAGACGATCGAGTTGACCAACTTTGATAAATTGCCCGCTGGCCAAAACGCAACCATTGCTGTAATGAGTTACAGCGGCTATGACATTGAAGATGCGCTCATCGTCAACAAGGCGTCCTTGGATCGCGGTTTCGGTAGATGTTTGGTCTATAAGAATACGAAATGCTTCCTGAAGAGGTACGCGAACCAAACGTTCGATCGTGTCCAAGGGCCACTAGTCGATGCTGCCACGGGCAAGCCGATTTGGAAGCACAAAACGCTGGATTCAGATGGCATTGTGGCACCTGGAGAGCTTGTGGAGAATCGCCAAACGCTGATTAACAAGTCGGTTCCAACAGTTTCCTCTGTTGCAACTGCGGGCAATCCGCAGAACAATGCTACCTATAGGGAAGTTCCCATTTCATACAAGAACCCCGAACCTAGCTACGTTGAAAAGGTCATGGTTTCCACGAATGAGGAAGATTCGGGATTGATTAAAATCCTCCTGAGACAAACGAGGCGTCCAGAAATTGGCGACAAATTCAGCTCGCGACATGGACAGAAAGGCGTCGTTGGCCTCGTCGTCGAGCAAGAGGACATGCCCTTCAACGAGTATGGCATTTGTCCGGATATCATCATGAACCCGCATGGCTATCCATCTCGAATGACAGTAGGAAAGCTAATTGAATTGCTTTCAGGCAAGGCAGGCTTGCTGGAGGGAAAATTTCATTACGGCACAGCCTTCGGCGGATCGAAAGTGTGCGACGTGAGCGAGGAATTGGCAAAGCATGGGTTTAACTATCAGGGCAAGGACTACTTCACTTCGGGCATTACAGGAGAACCCCTGGAGGCGTACATCTATTCGGGACCGGTTTACTATCAGAAGCTAAAGCATATGGTGCAGGACAAAATGCATGCAAGAGCGCGTGGACCACGCGCTGTCCTCACGCGACAGCCTACTGAGGGTCGCAGTCGCGATGGAGGTCTTCGTCTGGGCGAGATGGAACGGGATTGCCTTATCGGTTACGGTGCTAGTATGATGCTCGTGGAACGATTGATGGTATCGAGCGATCAATGTGAGGTGGACGTTTGCAATCAGTGCGGCCGATTGGGATATTGCGGCTGGTGCAACAGTTGCAAGAGCTCTGGACAAGTTTCAATGATCACTATGCCATATGCTTGCAAATTATTATTGACTGAACTGCAAGCGATGAATATTACAGCTCGATTGACATTGAATCATTATTGCAAGTAATTTTGCTGCTTTATTACATTATGATTGGAATTACACTTGTTATTTATGTTTTCAATTTAACGTTATCAACCGAATTATGTAAAGTTGCTTCATTTGATACCATATCATCCTATTTCAAGTAAGTAACAACTAAATTGAGAATCATTGCAAACTATTGCATAACAATAGAATTGTACATACTTTAGCAATTATTATTGTGAAAGGAATTACTTAATTAACAATTTATGTTTGTTAGTTAGGATTTCTTAGTTGCCCTGTATAACTTATCTCATAAAATGAAGGCCCAACTAGATTTGTGTGGTGGGTTGCCTATGGTTAAGTCCACACTTGAAAATGACTCGATCAAGGTCGTTAAGAATTTATCGTTATAACTTGTAAATGACGACTGATTTCGCTTTCTGCTTGGTTTAGATGAGTTATCAGAGTAACCTCGTTCGAGCAGTCAACTGCTGAATAGTTTAGTGCGCCGCTCTTATCTCTTTAGGTTTAATTATCTAAGTAGTGTTGTTTTCAATTGTTTTTAAGGTTTGAGTCTAAAATGGCGTTGAGAATATCAAGTAATATTTTAAAAGGTGCACAACGCTTGAGAGGATTGAGTAAAACTTCCAGCAAATGTATGTCTCAGCATTATCCAATCGACGATAATATATTCGGCCTTACTGACGAGCAGAAACAGGTTATATTAAATGTATATTGCTTATTGTACAGATTTTAAATACTTTTCTGTTAATTGCAGTTACGTGAAACCGTCTTCAATTTCGCGCAAAAGGAATTAGCACCACATGCTCAAGAAATAGACAAGAACAACAATTTCCCTGGCCTTAGAGACTTCTGGAAAAAGTTGGGCAGTTTGGGTACCCTGGGTATTACAATAAGCTCAAAGTATGGGGGTTCAGATGGGTCTTATTTGGACCATGTCATTATCATGGAGGAAATATCCAGAGCGTGCTCGTCGATCGGACTCAGCTATGGCGCACATTCCAATTTGTGTCTAAATCAAATCCACAGAAATGGTAATGAGGAGCAGAAAGCAAAGTACTTGCCTAAAGTAAGTTCACACTGGATTTACATAGTTGAATGTTACATCTGAATTTGCATTTCAGTTATGCAGTGGGGAGCATGTTGGTGCTTTGGCAATGTCTGAGCCAGGGTCAGGTTCTGATGTTGTCTCCATGAGGCTGAGAGCAGAGAGAAAGGGAGATGATTATGTGTTGAATGGGAATAAGTTTTGGATTACAAATGGTCCTGATGCAGATGTATTGGTTGTAAGTGTATATTCTTTCTCTAATTGATTAGGCAGTATAAAAATACTTGTTATATTGTGGGAAACAATTCAGGTGTATGCCAAGACTGAGATGGATAAACATCAACATGGTATCTCAGCTTTCATAATTGAAAAAGGCTTTGAGGGTTTCTCTACTGCACAAAAACTAGATAAATTGGGTATTTAGATGAATATAGTTTAATATTTTATAGTAATATGCTTGTTCTCTGATCAAAAAGGAATGCGAGGCTCGAATACGTGCGAGCTGGTGTTCGACAATTGCAAAGTACCGACAAAGAACATGCTTGGAGGCTACAACAAGGGAGTGTACGTTCTGATGTCGGGCCTGGACCTGGAGCGACTGGTTTTATCGGGAGGACCACTTGGAATCATGCAAGCAGCCTGTGATGTCGCCTTCAACTATGCCCATGAACGTAAACAGTTTGGCAGTCCAATCGGCACCTTCCAATTGCTGCAGGTATGCTAAAAGCTGAGGCTCGTACATGTAGTAAAATGTGCTCAATTTCAGGGCAAAATGGCCGATATGTACACCACGCTGGGAGCCTGCAGAAGCTATACGTATGGAGTAGCGCGTGCAGCTGATCAAGGCAAAGCGAATAGCAAAGATTGCGCGGGTGTTATCCTCTACGCAGCCGAAAAGGCAACTCAAGTATGTTTGGATGCAGTGCAAATACTAGGAGGAAACGGCTACATCAACGACTATCCCACTGGCCGGCTGCTACGTGACGCGAAATTGTATGAAATTGGCGCAGGCACATCTGAAGTACGTCGTTTGCTAATTGGAAGAGCTCTGAACAAGGAGTATCTGCATTAACGACTGATCAAGAGTCACTAATGAATATGGTTATTATTAAATAACATAAATTAAGTATATAACAATGAGAGATTACAATGTTCCTTTCGGATGCTCCTGACGAGTGCGCTAAATAGCTAACGGGTAAGATACGAAACAATCCCAAATTCAAATTTATCCCTCAATGAGAGATGCCGCAACAAATAAATGTACAATTATAAATTTAGTGCTACACGGGTGCGATAGGCACGTATCATGCATCAATTGACTAGAATTCACTCGACTTAAAAACAATGAAAATAAGAATGCGGACCCCGCAATATTCAAATATGCGCGGTTCGCTTCGATTAAGAACGTAAATTGCATTAAATCTAATCATTCATAATCTGCTCAAACTTACATATCTCCAGTAAGTTTGTTGATTACACGTCTATAATTACTCGGTATAAGAAAATATATCATATATCATAAAGTATTTAAGGATACATTTAGGCTTATATAGTTCGGCTTATACCTTCCAAATTTTAGCTTATGCTTGTGTTTGATGTTTTTTTTTTGGCTCTACGTGTTAATTCATTGACGATAAAATTTGTTAGACATAAGTTAAAACCTAGATACTTTTCGGATATTTGTAAAATACCCGTCGTCGCTCTAAAATTCGTTCGTTTTGGTTTGTTTGCTAGCATATTACATTTAACAATCATTTGGCATTCTCATTAGTAACTGCTTTCTGCCATAACACTCCACATGAGTCGTTTGAAGGATCCGCTCTGGTGGATCGGCTCATCCTGAGTGGCAATACCACTGCTCTGCTTTGATGGCAAAGAGTACACAGGTCCAGGTTTCTGCAAGTCAGAGAATTGTTAAATTATGTGCAACAATTTGTAAATTTCAAATAGTTCATAATTTAGTTAGATATGACTGATTAGATTAAAACCAATTGTTCTCTTTTAAGATTTCGATGTAGCATTGTTAAGTTCAAAGAACTGTTCTCTAATATCTTATAATGTTGAATAGGTAACGGATACCTTTGCTGGTGGAACCTTGTTTGGCGTGAAGATCTTGCTCTGTGGCGGTACAGCAACTTCGTGGATGACTTCACCGAGCGCTTCCTCCTTGACGGCCTTGTATGTTTCGGACTCTTCAGGATTGTACTTTGCAGCTACTTTGCGCGCACTGTAAGATTTACGTTCTGACATAATCTACTTTTTGTGACCGGCCGATTTGCTTACGCTGGTATTCCTGTTTGCTTGTAGACAGTGTCAGCGATGTTTCCCTCGCTGTACAGGCCGATGGGCGAGTTGAACTGCTTGTGGGAGATCTAGAACCGGGTTCGTAATGCTTTAACGAGTGGCCATCTTTCGGATAAGGAATTGATTAATGAGAGTACAACGAGTCATCGAGATGCTGCTCCACTCATTCGACTTTGGAGAAAGTTTGGGGTGAGTTTAACATCAACATCAACGTTGCCATTGAGTACTCCAAACAGTCAAAATTATTTGAGAACTTCAAGGCCAAGAATGACTCCAGATAAGGGGGACTTTAGGAACAAACCACAAGGGGCATACAACATTTAGATAGAAAGCAACAGTAATAACCTGTTTACTGGGATCCTCATTTTGTATTCTTTGCAAAACAGAATTCGCCACCTAAAAGATTGCTCATTAGTTACAACTACTACAAAGACTATTCTATGCCAATAGGCTGGTTAGGATTATAAAGTCGCATTAGGAGCAAATTTGCCTTAAATTTTAACTCAATTTGTCTATTGCATCTGATTTTAGTTGAAAGCATATTTCGCATATTTCTAAGCCTACAGTTTCAAGTCAAATCGAAGAAGCGTTATTGTTATTGCGCATATTTATAGCCCAAGCGAAAACGGTCCTATTTGTTATCTATTTTAGTTGGCTGAAGTTCATGTTAGCGCCTCGCAAAAAGCATTTGTGAAAAGTTTGACAACTTTCGGTCGCAAGATTGTATAATTTCGCAAATAATGTAAGCGTGGGTGGCATCAAATCGGTGAACTACCTTTCGTCATGTACCTTTTGCTTATAATATTGATCGTGATCGATGAGATGATGCGGTGGTGCTCTGACAGTCGGATTCGGATGATGGCGCAAGTAGGATTCGGTCGGGCCAGCGTCGCGTTTCACTTTTGCGCCCGGTAGCACCAAAGGCGTTGTACGATACGGCTGAATGGACATGTAGGCAGACAGAGACACATTAGACATCACAAGACGAAACGCTGACGCAAAGACAATGCTGATTAACATTAACATAGGCAAACTTGTTAAATTACGTGAACTAGGGATGCAAGTAATGCACGCGCATCATTTTGTAAACAAGCGCAAGTCAACACATTTGGTGGTTTCGACATTCGGCGAATCACATGTGTGCCAACTTTTAAGTAATTGAATCAGATATTTATAACACGAGTGCGACCGGGTTGTAATATCGCTCCTGCAGTTTGCTCATTTTGAACATTACAATTTGTTACGTGTATGTACGAGCTGTAAACATTCGCACTTTATTTACTTCGGATTGTAGTTTATAGTTTTACGAATAACGGCGTCTCCTAATAATTGGCAAATTTAAATCTTGTCCGTTGATCTGATGAAATTGCCTGCAGGGATTATGAAGAATCTAGAGCGCAGTCGTTATTGAAGCCACAAGTGTTTGTTTACATTACGGCGTATGCGGTAGCACGTTCTAAAATAGCTGCTAGAAACCGAATCGGAGCAGAACTTCTTCGAATCTATCGAATTATTTAATAATTGTTCGGACGCAGAGTAATTGTTGTAGAAACAAGTCTTGAAGCACTTTAAAAAATCCGCATGGAATAAACTAGGACGAATATAAAATATGTCTTTCGATAGAGCAACATGAAAATAAATTTGCAAAATGTGATTGACCCAATATTCTTGCGCGGACCGATCGAGCACCCGCATTTGGATTAACATTTGTTTTCATTTGGATTTAGTTACCGCCGAATTACATCATAATCAAATCCCTATATACAAATCATGTCAGTTTAGAAAATAGTCCACCTGCTTACATCTGTCTATAGTAAAACTTTTCAATCAGGTGTTTTTTGGGCATTTGAAGGGTGCGAACAAGTAATGAATGTCGCGATCGTAATGCGTACGTCATGTTTTGCCTGCTTTTGCGCGCTGGTGCTTGAAGATGTTATTTTTATTTGGCGCTATTTTTAACGAACGGAAAATGCGCAACCTTCGTCCTATTCATTCACATTGAGTCTGTACTGTGCATTTGGTTCCACAGACGTGGTTACATGGTCAATCATTACAAATGTTTGCGCAACAATCGCTCTCGAGAAACAAACGACGAGAAATTACATTAATTATAAATTGCATATTTTCGCAGCGCCAAAAATTACTTGAGAATCGGAAGCGTTTAGGCAAATTTGCTGATAGCAGGAGCTTACCCAAAGAGTCGCTTTCTCATCTTGCGAATGAAAATGCGTATTCGAATATGTACGCGAAAGAAGCATTATTGGGAACTTATTTGGTCTGACTGAGGTTCTAGAAATGCGAACCGGAACGCCCGCACGAATGGTCGCACTTTGCGATTACCTCCTCTCGACTGACATTCGCGTAAAGCGTTATGAAATCGAAAATTCATGCCCCACCATCAGGTTTGAATATTATGCGTTCAAAATTTCGGTGAAACACGCGAAAAAGTCCGGCGGACCAACCACCCACGCCGGTTGCAAAAACGATGTGTTGACGTTAATTATTTTGTTGCAAAAATCGTTGACGTCAACACCGAACCGACGATATCGTAGCCAGCGGCATTAATCAATTATCAATTATTACTTGCGCCAAGTTTTGCCAATATCTTGACGAACGAACGACTAATTACAAACTTTTTGCGCATCCTCATCAATACTTGCCTGATTGACAACATGAATATCGGTGTTTCCGTCCTCAAGGCCTTTACCAGCGGCACGTGGGAATACTTCCTGAACCGAATAGTGCATGTGGTCGATCGGTGTAAAGGGCAGAGAATAATAGGGCTGAAGGGCTGGGGCACCACTAGATGGGCTAAATGTGGATGGACCACTCCGCGGTGACAAATGGGGAGAAACCGACAATGGACTATACGTGTGCGAAGAACCAGCACTACCTGGAGCAGCGTTTCTTCCTTGTTCCCTGAAAAGAAAAATTGAAACAATATTCCTTGTTCGTTACTTAATACGAAATGAAAATGAGGTAATTGACCGATATGAAAATAACCAAATCAATAGCGCGAGCATGCCATCAAAAAAAATTGGCACCCATACTTCTAAACTTGCATCACATCAACATTTTGTTAAAAATACCACTAAATGAGCTAATTATTAAATTATTCCTTCAGTGACTAGCGCTAATGAATGCAAAATTGTGCTGAAATTCATTGCCGTGGCATTGCAATCATTTCAAAGTACAGTCTCGCTGGAAATAGAAGAGGTGCTTGATTTTCGTTTATTTTAAATTGTTGGATCTGAGACAGGTTGCAAATTAACTGCTAATTTCTTTAGCATGCAGCTTTATAGTTTTGTCTAGGTATATTTTTAAATGTATTATTTAATCTGCATTCAGTTTTAGTACAAATTGGAAATCTATATTTACATATCGAGTTAAATGCGAAACGTTTAGGCCCTGTTTTAATTTTAAAATCTGTGCCAGATAAATAGTTCGTTTCGTCCACAGCACAGCATTTGGCCGTTAATTCGCCAGCTCTCTCGTGCGTGCTAAATATCTTGCTCAAGGAAAAATGCGCCAACGTCCAAGCATTCAACGCGCTCGAACAGATGATTCCTACAATTATCAGATTACATGATTCGGAAATGATATAACAAGAAACTTTATTCTTCCTTGATGAAAAATATGCGGGTTTTTGGGACAACTCGTCTGCCTTGAAATATTTGATGCTAGAAATACAGCGCACATTTCTGTTATTGGCTACTAGTTCCGGAAATTGAGAATTGAAACGAAAACTCAAATTTACAGACCGTTTGCGGCACTTTGCGTATTCCCATTGGAATTGAAAACACACATGGCTATAACTATTACTGGCATTCTCGAATGCTCGTAGAAGACGACGCTAAAAATAAATCGAATGTTGTTCGATTCGTTATTGATATCGATGCTCTAATCGAACTCTCTAGCACCAGTTATTTGGGATTAGTGATTTAGGGCCAAAATATTCGCTAATTACTAATGCGCTTAAAGATGGTTAATGTCTTGTCTTTCGTAGTAAACTTTTTTTTTTCGTATTTATGCGACTTTATTTATGTTCGACACTGTTATTTTCTAATTTGAGATGTTTATGGAGTGAAAACATATTGGCAATTTGTCTGGTGCGAATCGCAAATGAATGACAAAGATAGGTCAGTTACAAAACGATTTGACAAATGTTGCGAAACTGTTGAATGACGATTAGAGTACATTTACACGGTATAAATTTATTAAATCGCACCATTATAGTACAAACATTATCATATCCAATACAAAAATATCTGATTCTATTGCAGGAAATCGCACAGCACAGGATAGCAACGCATCAAAAAGTTTGCAAACTCAATACGCTGGAGGAAGCGCTTTGCAAAATGCGGGGAGGGAGCGTTGTCTACCAAAAGCATCATCATTGATTAGATTAGCGCAAAACTGATGGCAACAAACCAACTCACCTTTGCACAACTACGCGCACGGTATTGCCAGCATTCGAGAATAGCGTTTGTGCATCCTGATGGCGGATATCGCGAGCATCATACTGGCCCACTTTCGAGATGATATCGCCACGCTGGAGCACTCCATCCGAGGGTGATCGGTATCCAACCTATGCATGGCAAAAATGATTCATTAATTATCGTTTTGATTTCTCCATCAGGCGAATCGCATGCAAATCAGCACCACCTACTCGCGTGACAATCAGCGGGGCATTAACATCGGAGCCCCCAACCAAACTGAAGCCCCATTGTTCGGTCGGGGAGTCGCGATGCAGAGTGACGACCAATTCGTGCGTCTTGCCACCCATCTAGAGATGCGCGCACCCGATGAAAAGTTGAAAACCGTCTAGGAGCCAAGGGCGGGCGCACTAACAACAGGTTCTTCTCGCCGATTTCTTGCACCAAATGTGCCCTTGAAATCGATACGCTGATACGAATGGGGCCGTATGGGGCTAACACGTGTCGAACGATTCAAGAACGGCCGCGTCCGACCAACACCAACTCGACTGAAAATCGCGCTTCGAGTGCGCTGGCCAGGTCCAAGAAGACAATTGCCAAAAAATGCTCCACTCCGCTCGCAGCCGAACGAAACTGAAACGCTGCTTGCTTGCTTTGCGCTGGCGGCGGCAAGCTTCTGGCAAAAAGCGCATCTCACACGCGAATGCATGCGTGTATTGATAGCGGGAGCAGGAACGTAATAAATATTTTTGTAACAAAAGGTTTGGACGCGCTCGCTCAATGTTTTTAATTTCCAACAAGGCACAATGGCCAAATCGAAATATTAGATAACGCACGGATTAATAACAACAATTTAGAACAATTTAGAAGTAGTCGCGAATTCCCAGAAAATATTATAACAAAGTTCTCTATAAATCTTAAAAAAAAACAGAATTGTCCTGTTTATAAAATGAACCAAATGCAAAATGCGGGTAACTCCCATTCGATAACCTTGTAGTTTTTCACGGAATTGAGTCAGTGTCACGCTTTGCACAAGTATTTCTCAACTTGTAGTTTATTTGTTCTGTAGCAAATCGAGAATTTCGTACAAAAATACTTTTTAAAATGTTCAGAACAACTTGAAAAAGTAATTTAAATTTAGCTGACCTGGACGTAAAAGTAATTATGTTATTGCTATACATTTCGATTTAATCTGCACAAGACAACAATTTAACGGCGATATATGCGTGACGTAAATAACTTGCAAGAAAACATCATAAACACTTAAATAAAATGTCACCTTAACGCAAAAGTATACGCCTAAAACTATATTTTTAGAAGCTATCAAAAATTGCCAATTAAAATGAAATGACGGCACTAATCATGCGCGTAATTAGCAATATGTTGGAAGAATTGTAGTTGCAAAGTAGATGTAAAGTTAGTTTCAAATGATTCTGTCCTAGTGAACTGCAGTGTCCCCAAATGCAGCTGCTAGTCCCACTAATCTAAATAGCGACCTTCGCAAATATCTAGCCCAACGTTAAATAGTTCTATAGGGAGTTCTCGAACGCACATTACATCCGAGTGTACTTGCACCAAATAATTTCTGGGGCATCAGAGCAATTTAAGACGTTTAACGGCGAATAAGAATTAAGTTTTATTCTACAATTTTTTGTTGAATTAATCATGTCGAATCAAAATCTAAATAGTAAGCGAACAGCCAACAGATTTGGCATCGGTTTTGCCCCTGGCACCCAAATTGTTTCCAACATTTTACAATTAAATCTACGTCACTATATATTTGTATAACATTAGAAACTAAAAACATTGAGCGAGACACATTAACAAAACTTCCCAGTTTTGATATCCGGCAATGAAAACGCAATATTTACAGCTATTCATTAGCTCGCGTTCTATGTAAACTAAATTACACCTATATCTTACATGCTTTTGTTTCTTATTTTGTCCAGATCGGTAGTTCCAGAAGGATGGTCGTTGGAAAGACATGACGCTATTTCCAAGCAGCCGTGTCTGCAAAGAATTTCGCCTCTCGCTGTCTGCAATTTGCGGAAGAAGTCTTGCAAATGTTTGGTGCCAGAATCAGCTTGGATCAGCGAACAACTTGACCCGAAACTTTTTCGCCGAATGAAATTCGAAATGCCAAAATCGCAGCAACAACGGGCTGAACGGGCGAGCGACCAGCCGAGTTTAGATCAACGTAGTGGGTGCCATACCGAAAATTATTTATAAAAAATGCTACATGTATGTATATGTATACATTTATTCACTTTGCCCGAATTGTATGGATACTGTGTGTATTGGGTTGGTTTCAGATTGGTAGTACGCGCGCGAAATATTTGCTGAGCCTGGCTTCGGAAGAATACATGCGCACAATGCTCAATTTTAAATTTCGCAAGCATTTTCGAGGACCCCCAATTCAACATGCTCAGTATGCAAACGATATTTTTAGCATGCGCCTGCTTTGAACACGCCTGAAGCATTTTTGCTTTCGGCAATTCATAAAATTGCTTCATTTTTTAGGTTTCCATGGGAATCGATTTGAAATTGCCCGTATTCAATTTGTCATTGTCATTTCATTGACTGCACTAGGTGATTGTTGACCTGGGGGAGCAACTGGGGCGAGTTTTCCGTCTGGGTGGTACTCTTCGGTTTAAACCAAGGGCAAAAAGGCACGAAATTATTTCATCATGTACGTTGTACTTCATTATGGACCCTACGAGGCTAACGGCGTTGTTAAACATAAAATCCAGCGCCTTTTTGGACTTATGGGTAATTGGTTTTTCTCGTAAATCCACTTTACTGAGAATTTTTATTTACAGAGGGAATAAAACAACGCGGGCTGAATTACGAGTTATTCGAATCGTCCAAATTGAATCGGCTTGAAGTGGAGATGTGCGGCCGCATTATAACTTCCTGCGACATTCGCGAATTGAAATTCAACATGTGGAAGGAAGACGATCCCGTTTGTCGACGCCTTCTCACCCACGTTTTTGACTTTGCTGCAAGACTGGTGCGCAGAACTAAACGGCCCGATTATTTCGCTGATAGTAGCGAGGATAGCAGCGAATCCGAGGAGCCGCAGATAAAAACGATGGACAACATCGGCGAACAAGAAGCGCAGATAGAAATGATGGACGATATCACCGAAGAGGAACCGCTAACGCCACCCAATACCAGGCGTTCAGATGCATCTAATTTGCTGACCCGTCGATCCACGTATCTTTCGGCTATTGATAGTCTGATATCATCGAATACTTCAGATATGCTTAATGCGATTAAGAATGAGGAAACCACCGAAAGTTCTCATTTTATTCCGCCCATATTGGAAACATCCGATGAAACGGCGTATAGCAGTTGCTATTGTTTGGATCCCGCTCATTATTATACCGTTTGTACGAGATCTGTTTGTTCGTTGACTCGCAAACCAGGACAACATGGAGCCCCGAGGTATGCGGAATATTATCCCCAACATTTGGAAAATAAGGATCCGCTGTGCGTGAAACTCAAGAAGGAAAAGGAGATAAACGATGATAACAGCGAGCGATTAGAAATCATTAACTATTCTGAGGGGCATAGGACTTCCATTGAAGGCATCACTCCGAATTACAGCGATGCGTCCTACAGTTTGTATCATGATGATCCTTGGGACTGTAATATTTCCCAATAATGTTTTAGGTATGTATAATACGCTTATCATTCCAAAAACGCGGACAACTTTTGACAATACACAATGTCACATACTGACAATTTTACATCGCATAATTATACAAAAGTTATACTCCACACAATTAGATATCATTCAAATGAATGGAGTCTTATATTCGAATTCTGTATGGACCATATGAAGCCCATGGAGTCATCCGGCACAAAATTCAAAAAGTTTACGGACTTATTAGTAACTTGTAAACTGAATTTAAATCTTGCCCCAATTCAGCTGCATTATTTGTTCCAGAATTCCTCACCGAGAACAGTATCGATTACAATGTTGAACCAGCACCGCATTTGAATCGATTAACCATCGAAATGAACGAGCGCATCATTTACACGTGCGATATTCGCTTCTTGAAATTCAATATTACCTACGAGGACGACATACTCTGCCAGCGCATCATTGACGTCATTCGAACGCACCAGGAGCTCTTCTCCACGGAGTCGAACATTCCGAAGTTCACGCACATTGCAGAAGGTATGCGTTGGCAGCTCATCCACGAGTCCTCCGATTCGGAGCTGCAGGACACCTCGCTCAGCGACGACCAGCTGGACGCGCCGTGCAACTCTCTCGATCACCTCTTCGCCGAGTCGGGCGGCGACGAAGAGGGCGAGTGGCCGTACGAACAGCATATGCACCACCTTGGCAAGGGATCCACGCTGACGGCGCTGAAACAGTTCGTCTACAATTACGGCTGCATCATGCAGGAGCCGTTCGAGAGCGATGAGAGCGAATCTGTTATGGAGGGCGCCTCGAAGGAGGCGTCTGCTGGGGCTCAATCGCAGTCGGCCTCGTCGAGCACGGCGTCGTCATGCATTTGCCTCTCGCTGGAACCGCCGAGCTTGTATTCGATTTGCTACGGCCCACCAAACAGCGAGCAGTCGCAGGACAAGTTGATCGACAAGGACTCGCAACGCTCTGCAGTTGAAATTCAGCGGCCACATAGCTCAAAGGCGGTCGTCCAGCCGCAGGAAGATTCCATTAATATCGAAACTCAAGTAACGTCTATTCTCGAAGATCTGCAATGGCAGGTGATTAAACCAACGCCACAGCAGCGAAAGGGCAGCACGAATACTAGCAGTATTTTGGGCGAAGGCGACTATGATTTCGAGAGCAGTTTGTACCAAGTTGGCGAGTTCGACGCGCCGAGTCAAGCAAGTGCGAAAGCAATTACAGATCTGCCGATAGTAGTGGATGATGCCGTAGAAGTCATAGATTTCGACGAGCTGGATGCACCTGGTGCTTTGGAGTCTGATTTCAATGAGGATTCATTATATCAAACTCCTGTCGTTCCTCACGAGAGTAAAAGCACGCAATCGTACTTGGAAAGAATGAGCGAATTGAAAGCGGCTTCCTCCGAAATGGCGCTCAGAGCTAAACTTTGTGATGTCTGGCAAAAGGGAAAATGCAAAAAGTGAACTTTCCATTTACACGTATTACATTTCTGTTCACAACAAAGAATAATAATCCATTAAATTTCAGTTTTCTTTTTGTAATACTAATTAGTTTCAGGTGCAATTTTTGACGAATATGAAGAGCATGTAAATAGTACGGTACTTTCTATATTTCAGCACGGCTATTATATTTATGATTTACATTAATCATGCCTCAAATGATATTTGCGCAGGGCTTGAAAATTAACTACTTATTAACGTGGTATGTATAATACAAATTAAAACATTGTTTGCCTGTACGCGATTGATAGGGCGGCCTATTATAATACAATCATTTCTTATATTTAGGAATACAATGACTACGAATCTACGCTAACGTGCAACAGCAACTTTTGAGGTAACACACCATGTAGAACGTAGATATTTTAAATTATTTTGGAATTTGAGGACAATTTGTTTCACGGAGAATTCGCTTCATAACTTATGATGCAGACATTAGAAGATGGGAATGTAGTTGTCGATTTTGGCGCGATGTTTTTGTGCAACGCACTCGGATATCCAAACGATGTTGCGACATTCCTGCTCCTTCAGCTTCAAATAAGAATAAAACACTCCGAAATGGAATTGCTGCAGGAAAGCCATCACGTTCAAACGCACCTACAAAAATATGATTTTGTTTCTTCTCCATTTGTTTCAGTTTCAAGAAAACATACCTCATGCTCAAAGAACTTATCCTCCAAGGTTTTATCACCTGGATTGTTGCCAGCACCTTCAAACAACTTGGAGTATTCAGCGTAATACTCGGCGACGGCCTTAACTTGGTCATAATCTTCAGCGCGAGCCAGAGCAGCGAGTCCATCGGGATTCAGGCGGCCACAACGTGGATACAACTTGGCACGGTCGTCCTTGCTCAATTCCGTACCAAACGAGTTGATCGTTATGATAATAGCACGTCGATCAGCTTCAAACTGCAAATAAACCAAAGATGAAAATCGCTTACTCTTTTCTAATTCTCATCTACTTACAGCTAGAATTTCACACATGCAGTCGGCCGTGGTCCCCCCGATATCCTTGCAGAAAGCGTAGAAAGCTTCCAAGTACGCCTTGTACAACGTGTTTCGGATAATCTCAATGTTCATCTCGTCCAAATCCTGCTCACTGATGCAATCAACAAAGAAAGGTGCTAGTGGTGTATCAACTAGAACAGCATTGTACAATTCTGCTGGTGTTGCAGCTACATGAATTGCTTCCATCTGCTCAAAACTGCCCAATGGGTGGCACTTGGGGATCAGCTCAGCGATGGGCCGTTGATGCAGCGTTCCAGTAATCAGCAGAATGATGTTGTCAATCATGTAGCTATAAGTGATGAAGTCCAAAAAAGTGGAGAGTGGTTCAACTGCATGGTTGCGAAGATGCTGGAATTCAATCACCAGCTTTTCCCTTAGCTTGTCATCAATTGTGGACACTTGCAAGGGAGATGGTTCATTGGCAAGGAATGCCCCATAATCAGTGCCTTGCAAATGCAGCTTTAGATCTGAAAGTAATTGCAATGAAAGATGAGTACATGGATCACATGATTTGGGATGCAAATGGAAACAATCAAGTTGTATTTGATTAAAAATATAATTACAAACAGTAACAAGCCACTTGTTAAATCAGCAGCAAGTAAGTTTCAAAGGAAAGTGTAGAGCATATGCAGAAAAATAAGGCAAAATCTAATTGTAAAATGTTACCTTCAAGGGTCTCACACTGCACCAGGTTCAAATAATCAGCTTGCTTCAAAATTCCACATTTGAAGCCTCGGCACAAGCCTTCCAGGTAACCACCATCGATGTTAAAAATGCAGCCCTTCATTTTCACTTATTATTTTTCCAGCAATTCCCCTGTTATTTACCTCACCCACAATGGACTGGCTGGCTCGTCATATGACTGCAAGGAATCAAATTGACGTTTTGCGTGACTTTGAGCACATGATACTAGAGAGAGCAGCGTTGCCAACGTTCTCAATTTGTGTACAACGAAATTCAAACAAATTATGTGATGGCAGCAGTCTCTGATGGCAGTGGAGTCAACTACCCGTAAACTTCAAGAAGAGCCTATTCTTCATCATCGTCCAACTTCCGATCCAGAGTCAGGGCGCCCCTAACAGCTAATGTAAGTCATAAAATTGCATTGTTCTTTTCT